>CACRXP010001633.1:0-35101 GCA_902702965.1 Spirometra erinaceieuropaei | reverse complement strand
TCCCCATGGATGATACGTTGCCCATTGAGCCCTCTTGATCTGTGGCAAATATCGTGCTCTAGAATACCAAATAAAATTATAATACATAAATACCTAGCAGACCGAATAGTCAAGTCATTGCCACATAATTAAGAACAAGCTCCACAACACGTTATCTCACAATGGATCACGCGTATGCTGTGCTGAGCCAAGAAGAGAGCAGAGCGAACCACGGCAGTCTTCGTGTGAGTTGACTAAAATCCGCGCATGCTCTCACGTGAGTGCTGACTAAAAATCGCAAACCTGTGTTTCGGCAACGACATTTCCTTATATAAAGCAGGCACGGGTCGCGGCTTACTAGTATGCCAATCGACTATTAAAGTAAAACTTTCAAATAGATTGGGTGCAAGCATATTATAAACTTTTACCCATATTCTCTGAATGATTGCTTTAATTTCAAAAAAACATTAAACATGGGCAGACGAATTTCGACGGATCCCTGCGTTTCGGTTGCAGCAAAAGTAATCATTCTCTTCAGACAGCAATATTCAGACGGGCCTTAATTAGGATCCTTGGGGCTTATTGAACCGTGTGTACATAACCGCAACAAGTGGTATTTAATTGCTGGGTCACATTAATAGATGTAGTCGATCGCGTTTTCCTAAAAAATACCTGTTTCTCAGACCATCATATTATTTTTGGAAAACAGTCACCTGTTTGCCGTTAAAAATGTGCATTTTCAAAAATATAACAATCTGGCATTTTTAAAGTCGCAATAATGCCTACTCACAATCATCTGTTTAAATGCACCCGTATGTTCCTGTCCTTTGCAAACATTCCCCGAAAAGTGCAAGGATCAAAGACAACCCGGAAGTTTAACAGTTGGATAAAATATACGCTTTTTTGTTTACTTGTTTGTGTTATCTGGAAACTGACTCCGGAAATCTTTATTGGCTAAGCATTATCCACGTTTTAGTTGGACATGTTATTTGTGCACTTGTAGTCGTGTGCCGAGGTTAAGAATAAGAGCAGATTGCTAAAATGCTCGCCCGTTTGTCTGGAGTAAGCCTATTGGAAACCTCATACAGCGCAGTGATGTTCAAATCGTTCTACTTTAAAAATGATGCCGCGCGTTAATATTTGTAGGAAAAATATCTTATAATTATACTTTACAACACGTTGTTTCAGGCCCCGGCCATTGAACAATCTAGTCAGTTTCCTTGTGCGGGAAGTGGACGCATACGATATAACGGAACGAGAATTGTGGCGGCATTACCGACTCAATATCTACACTTATTAGGCTTTTTAGTGTGCTTAGTAAAGTATACAGGTTAGAAACGGCTTCCAGCGGTTGACTGCATTCGTGCTAACTATGTTTTTGTCGATATAGTGGCAAGTAAATTGATGAAATGGGTGAAAAGCGCAATTTAGTAAGGGTGCATTTGGTCTCGTTGTTTCCGTAGTCAACCTTCTCTGCGAATTATCTTAACGTGCTTAATTATAATGTCAGTTTGTACTTTGTCACACTAACTAAGCAAGATCCCATGAGACCAAACAAATGATGGGGACGATCATTGTGAGATAAACGAAAGCAAACACAATTCAAGGACGTTGTAAAGGCACATTATAATAGGTAAAGGATTTACTGAAAGAGACCTGGACATTGAATGCAAAACTGAACACACTCCATTTAACCTACTTGATAGAAAGTTTTTAAATATGTGTAAACAACAAATTGAGTTGTCAGGTCTACAGTCTATTGCCGGAAGATAAGGCAAATATTGTTTTTGTATTTAGTTTAATTCTGGGTAGACAGCTCTCGCATTTTGCCTAAAAATAAGAAAAACTACAAACAATATCTAACGCTTGAATTCTTGATTTCTTCCGATGTGCAAAAATCATGTTTTTAGAGAAAAACACAACTCAAAGCTGGGAAAAACAAAAGTAATTGCTTGCTGGAGAAGTAAAAATCGGTAACTGATATGTAACATAGTTTCTCGCTTTGTTTTTCTTTGATTGAAAAGTACAAGGTAACAACAATGTTTTGTCATTTTTGTCTCTAAAAGTAGACCCATTCAATTTGCTAACAAAGTGAAAAAAATATATTCGATGTGCAAAAAAAATTATTACCCAGGGCCTTAAACCGAACATTCTACGGATTTTTTTGTTTTAAAGTGCACAATTAATGTTAAAAGATAGATATCTTTTTCCAGACTTCTTCAGTAACAATTACCCCCGTAAGTGCGTGTATTTGTTTAGGCATTTCTACTTGAAGCTACAAATTTATAATTAAGTGCTGCTGATTTTGCGGTTGGCGACTTATTTCAATTCTTCTCAATTCGCAATATCTATTTAGAGTACTCAGCGTTCTGGATCATTCAACTCTTTCGCGCGATAGTCATGGATGAGGTGTTTTCTGCTTGATAATATATCACAAGTGGGTTAGTTGTCTATGTTGCCTGTTCTTTTTGCGTTCAGTCTGGTCTAATCTGTTGCGCGTGGTAACCTCGCCCTTTAGCCTTGGACGGTGTGCCAACTCCGTTTTCGCTTCCCCAAAACACATATTACTGCTTCTTTGTTGTGGGATCAATAACAACTGTCCTGAGAACAATACGTTCAAGCAACTTTGACCACATATTTACAGTTATTTATATTTAGATATTTTATATGCTCATTTGCCATATTAGTGAGACGCTGAGCGTTCTTTTATGCGAGATAGTCGTTCAACCCTTTATTTACATTCATTTACTTGACATGAAGACGCATCGCAAACGAGGAAGGGATGCCCATATCGGACAGACAAAATGTGCATGTTCTTTAGCAAAAAATATTTTATAATAGGCATGTCTTTTTATGACATTTTGCTGACGAATATTCACGTAAGCCATCCCTTTTGAACACTGGCACTGCCCTCTGCTTCTTGCAATAAGTTAACCTCAAAACAAAAAAGCGAACATTTCAGTAATCTACTCTTACTCCTCAAACGAGTTACACGACTGTAAATGCACAAGCAAAAGGTTATGAAAAAACTGAAAGATCGATCAGATCGTTACATTTGTGATGATTCAGTTACCACATCACACATATAATGTTACCATAACTTGTATCTAACTGTCAAGTTGTCCGGTTGTCGTTTGTCATTTAACTGTTAGGGGAATATTTGCACAGGCTAAGAACGTAGGAATGCATTAAAACAGACGGTTGCGATTGGGCGCTTTTGCGATTTTAGAGCGCAAGTTCGTTATCATTTACGGATCTTAACTTCAAACATCAAATTTTCCTCCATTATCCAAAAATAGCATGCTGCTATATGAATGTGTTTTTTGTAAGAAAAAAGCAATCGATTACGTCTAGTGATATGACGTAGCAATGCATCACCTACAGATTGCTGGTTGCATTTCACTTACACGCGGTTTAATTGTGAAAACTACATAATCAGTATTGTAGAAATATATTTTTTCAAAGCTTCTTAAGGCAATTAAAATAAACCCCTCAGATTCTGATTTAGGCTCGTCTGAACATCGCTGTCAATATTCGATTAAAACTATCAAAGCGGCAGCTGTAAGAAGCATCTACAGTTCAAATGTTTTTAAAATATTCTAATCATAAACTGTTATAGTCATAAACCTGCCTTTGTGAAGATGATCATTTTCGTTGTAATACATGTATATTGCTGTTAAAATAATTTATGTTTTCTTTCCCGGCATTGTGCTGAACTGAAGGAATCCAACCAAATCGATGCCGCTTTGTTTTCTAAAGTAGACATCGGAGTGCACAACAACAAACTGTTTGTATTTTCAGTATATCAGTTCAGAAGACGCTATATATGCGTAGTTTGTTTTTGATACAGGGTGCACATAAAACAACATCAGATGACAAGAGCAGAGACATTTTAGTTTTGATGTACGTCTTAGTCTGAATGACAATTTGGCTACATCGTGTGTGATGGCTCATCGGTGTTTAGCTTGTAGTAGATGCGAAATGAAGAAGTACGTACAAAGACTTTGTGTGAATCTTTGTATTTAGCAGACTGTACGTTATGTTCCCACTAGGTAACAGTTAATGTGCATTGCATGAAAGGACACAGTTTATATGTAAATGCCGTTTAACAAAGATGGTGTATAAGTTGTACCAAAATTCGCCAAGTACACGTTAATTTTAATGTAAATGTGTAACATAAATTTAATATTTACTAAAAATACGAATATATAATAACAGAATTGTATTGCGAAAATTAAAGCAACAAGCTAAATACACTATTCGCTCCATACCTTGGAAACGAAAACCACTGCATCAATTCTTGGCATTGCTGCGAGTGCTCATTGTTATTATGCTTGTGCATATAGTTACCCAAGCAGGGGGTTACTAATGTCCAAATTGAGATTTAAAACGTTCATGTTTGCTAAATAGCCTTTAGCCAAAAATCATCTGCTTTAAATTAACAATAGGCAACAGCATTTCAGTTTCAGACACCGGGACATTATACATGTACACCGGGAATGTATTTGACGGTATGTGATGGACGATTAGCACTGCCAGAGCATCTGACTCAAATGTGTTTTTGCATTATCAAAAGAAACCGAGGAATACAATTTGCTGCTTTATAGGTTAACGTGAAACACAGTACCTTGACCACTGCGAAATCAACCCATTTACCAAATCTGGCGGTAAATGTTTTTTACTGAAGATGTAATTCTCAGGTTTCAGCGGATATATTAAGTTTCCTATTTGTCATAGACAGTATCGAATTCAGCAATCCACGGTACTGAATTATTTACTCAATGTCAAAGCAGCCATTGGCACGCACTCAGTCACAGACCATTTACTTTCCCCCAATAAAGCTTTATTCTCTAGCGTAAAATACTTAAAGCCTACTTGCGTCGTCTTGTTTATTCTACGCCTACACTGATAAAAATTAAATTTATGCACAATCATTATCTATATGGGAGTTTCAGACAAACATCATCCAGCCCGTTTACGTTAGGCAATGAAAGCTTATCAGAAGAGTACTACAGACTAATCGATTGGCTAAGGCGATTTTAGAGGCGACGCTTCTGATTCAAGAAGCCCGTGAGCGATTGGATACAGTGATTACTGTGTATTATAATAAGAAACACCTCTTAATTGTCAGCGAATATTGCTGACCGATGAGAAGTGTTGCATTACGTTTAATCATTTTAGGCCTAACGCAGTCGCTTTCAGCATGCAGAGAGGTAAGAATGATTATTTTTTCATTATCAAAGAATAGCAATTCCTACTCGTATTAATCACGCTTCCAGTTACTGCAAATGTCGTGAATGATGTCAATAAGTGCCAGATGTGAAATTTGGAGACGGCTGATCCTTAATAAAGTTTCATTTGGCATTTGCAAAGTGTCATTAAAAATCTAAATAGCATAATAATCATAGTTGATGTATGTGGCTGTCTGGTTTTCTTGCTCTTTTAATAAACTTATATCATGCCTAATACTTTCGACATTTTTAGTCAAAGAATAACAACTGACATTAAAACGGGAGAATATATGTTTATAATAGCTGTGTTATGTAGTTTTCTTGCGTCATATGCAACTATTCTTTACTACAATCAATAAAATATTTTCACTTCAAAAGAATAATAATTTGAAGCGGGAATGTCAACAAGGGCGTTTAGCGAATGTGCGAAACTTGAAAATACCTTTTTTTAAACAGAAAACGTCATGTTGTTGTCCTTTAACTATTTTTCAGGGCTCAACCCCACTCCCCCCAGACTTAAACATATTTCATTTTTGAAACATTCGTTTAGCTAGATGATTTGATGTGGAACAGCACGCGTAGCGCATACGCCTTGTGTGTCCAATGAACACGGTTCAACAGTCTGATAAATTTTAAAAGAGCACGGCATTATCGTGCCCTTTGTGATCTACACGACTGCGTTCCACAAGGCAGACATTATCAGTCTGCAATGTGAAGCTAGATTAAAGGATTTCAGTATGGCTATATGGAGCTACATTTAAATTATTTTTATTAACTTGAAGCTATTCAAAATGGTTGATTCATTCCCCTAAGTAAATGCAAAATGTTGGAATATTTCTTGACATAAATTCGCTAGATCTTTTTTTGATAAGGTGAGTACGATGAGATATGGATTTCTCTGGCGGAGCTTAATCCTTCTTAAGAATCATATTGAATCTTTCACATTCTATGATCGTGGGGATCCTCTGTGCATTGAGCTTGGAAGTATTATACGAGTGACGGGTTGTCATGTGTTTCACAATCGGGATTTATTGAGGTATGACTGTCGAAATCTACTCTTTCCAGCGTATCTGTACGTGGACAGGGTGCGCTATGATTTCGAAACTCCTAATTAATTGAGAATTGCACTAAGGTATTTTTGAACGTTTTATGGGTTAAATTTAAAAATCATATTTTGTTTGTGTAGGCCGACTTCCTACATCCGTCTAATGGTTTGACATTTAAAGTCGGACAAATAACGGCCAGTTTTAACGTCTCTGGATGGATTGATATGCATAAGCCCGCAAAGGATTGTCATGTCAGCTTCGTATCGGCAGCAAGCGTCGGCGATGGAGAAATCTACGACCATCAGTTCCCCCTCGCAGGAACATTCAAAGCGAAATTCGATAAATATTTGAAGATTGCACTTAAACAAATCAACGCAAATATTCCGATGACGTGCTAAAGATAGCCAGAAATACACGAATGCAATAATCTTACGAAATCTCGATGTGAAACAAAGTGACTAAATGCGTTTTAATCGTGTGTGGTAGTTTATAAATGTAGTTTCTTTGGCTTTTAAACATGTTTCTCCAGGAATGGGCACCTGTTTCTCATATAAGTACTTTTGGTTACTTTATCATTAAAGCAGATAATTATCTTTTCGAATGCACGTACGTCATGCCCCTTCTATCTTTCTTTACCTTACTCCCATTCGATAAATTAGAAGATGGTGTCTGTCATGGTCGAACAAATAAAATTTAAACCTCACGGTATGCATAAAACTAGCAGATGTGCATTGATGATGCGATTGTTCTACAACTATTCCTATACAGACTGTAAAACAAACTAAGAACTGAGGTGCAATAATGGAATTATTATCGATGTTTATAAAGCGTAAGTTATTGTTTGACAATTGCTATTAGTCGCTTCAAATGACTGATAAAATTTGCATTGGCACTATCGTCTTGATGCCTATGGAAAGGAATTAATCAAAACAATGGTAGCTTAACATTAAGATATTTTTTGCGGAATCTAGAATTACCTGCTCGGATCATCTGCCTGAAACCTTTTTATAGTGACCTCACATAACACAGTATGGGGCAGGCGACATTCGTGGACACTGTGCACTTAAAATTTTGTAGGTCGATTATTCGCACAAGTAAACTGGACCCACAACGTGAAATTCACATGTATTCTTCCTACGCCACTTGGTTTAAAGCAGAACATCTAAGTGGGGGCAAACATGTCCTGGCCACGTTCAGAACAGATGCTTTGGAATATTCAGTGGTGCTTAAGTGCACTTTGACAAAAAAACTGCCGCACGATAAACGGCCAAACTTTTCGAGGATGTGAAAAATTCAAAATATTTTTGGTCAGCCATCAAAGCCTACGTAAATAGGAAATATTTTGGAAAATCTGATCCGGAAAACTGAATGCAAAATTAGATGTGCTCGCCCTTTCTTAGTTAATGTAGTAAACGTGAACTGATTCGACCACAATGGCCGCAAATCTGAAATTTTGACGGAGATATTGAAAAAGTGGGAGACACATATTAATCATCCTTCGTTTATTTTCGCATCAACATATAAGGACCAGTAAGTCGTCCTGTTTCTCTGTTTTATTACAACAGTACAATCAAGTCAAAAGCATTGCGTGTATAAAGTTTAAATTGGATTTTTTGCAGTCGACACTGCGCAAACTCACTGCTTGACAAAAACTTTATGCATTCAAAGTCAAAAAAGAGAAATCATGATTTATATTGGTATTCTTTTAATCTATTTCAAAGTGCGCAGCTTACGCCTTATTTAAAGGAATTATTACTGACAGTATACATTATGAGATTAAAGGCCAAACTATCCGCCCTTGCTATCTGCTGCCGGATTCTTATTTTAATACCACAGCGCAAATTGTCTTGCTGAATGCATGATTGTGGCCGCCAACGTCGGAATTTGCATCGACTATACAACAGTCAATGTCCCAGGTATTAGGCATCTATGAGTTGGTAGAGGTGTGACTGTTGATGTCTGATGGCGTATTTCTTAGGCTCAGGGTTTGACTCCTTTAGAAACTGACATTCCTGGGGGCATGCTTTAACTGTGGACAGACTGCGGTCCGCTATACACTAGCTCACAGAGCAGTCAGTAGTCAGCTCAGCATGCTTGCTGATTTATCTTCAGGGCATTTGCTATACAGTTGGTATTGTTGAACAGGGTGAGAAATATAACGACGAAACGAAAGGCTCATGCATATTAATCTTTCATATGGTGAAAATATAAGTATTGTCCCGCGTTGATCGATGTATCAAGCAGGAGCGAATGCAAAATAAATCATGACGTGTAAATGACAGGAGGTTAAACGTGCTTTTAGACTACCAGCGAAGGTTTGTAGTGTACCATAATAATTATTTTATAATTCATAGATTCGGAACTCATGCACGAATCGATCGTCCGGGACTGAAGCATCAACAGAAAAAATAACCGTGGAATGAACTAGTCAAAAAAGATTAATGGCATAGGTTTTAAGCTGAATGCAAAGTTATATGTACGTCATCACTAGCTGAGTGCATCAATTGAAAATGTACTTGAAAAGACAGATTTGACACGAGATGCAATACACTACCAAGACGGCATATGTCGATTTAACCAGTCAACACAAACACACCGTGAGGTGACGCTAGCGAATTGTTAAGCATGCTAGCTCGTCGTGTTTAGAGAGAAGCCTGAAACGATTTCCTTGCTAATTGCCATACCCGAATGATTATAAACATATTATTGTCGAAGTCGAGTCCTTAAATGTATTTAAGGCTGGCTGCCCGTCCACTTGTCCATTTCCGGCTGAAGTCCTGTGTCTATTGACATCATTTTTTCTCCATCTTGACAAAGAGAATTCTGGCTACATTGACATCGATTGCTCAAGGCATTCTGCTTACGGTTTGCCTAATAATGCATATTTACATGACGGTATGCTTTATCCTACTTACTTTAGTCGGCATTCGCCTGGTTTACCGCAGGAGCATTTGTTGACGAGAATGCAGTTAATGCAGTATGTGTTCAAATAAGACCACGTGGCAATGAAACCTGTATTTTTCTACATTCCATGACTATCAAAAAATTCAAATTCATAAAAGTATGATAGGCTTGCTGACGTGTTTTCAAAGAACCAAGGTAAATAGGTCGTGCTGACAGCGTAATCAGTCAGCTGAGACCAAGCGATGTAAACTACGAACCCAGCAGACCACAACAATTGTCTAAATTATGACGACACCAAGCCGTGCTTTACTCTAAATAATCTGCGTGAAATATATGGCTGTCATTTGCCCGAAGGTTTAAGTTTAATATCACATTCTGCTTCCTGATCGCATTTTTTCGTTCATACGCATAATATTGCAGAATATGTTATCGTCGAGAATATACTGAAAGAATAGCCGTTGCAAATAAAACTCTTTGTCATTTGAAAGTATCAGTCGGCGTTTCCAGATTATTAAAAAACCGCAAATTCACAAAGACACAGATGAACATGTTGACACCTTTGCAAATAACCAGGTGAAGAGCTCGTAATGACAGAGAACTCGGATAGTTTAAGCCAAGCGATCTGACTTTCAAAGTCTGCCGGCCAAAATAATTATCTAATTTTTGACCACAAAAAAGCAGGCCTAATATTTGTATAATATTTGAATAATATTTAATAATTATATTTGACTAATAATAGAATTACCCGTGGTCATGGAGGTAAACGCTTGCAGATACTCATTAGCTCTTAAATATAGGCTGACAACAGCGCACAGGACATAGCAGTCGGCAAAAACAATATCTATATACTGTAAAAAATAATCACAATAGCGTAGCTCATGTGCAAGTGCGCAAAAATGCGAAAACTTGGAATTGTGTCATGTCAGCCGATTTTATCAATCTAGTTGTCGAGGTCTGTACGTCAATTTAAAAAGTTTAATGACTGTTTTGTCTGACTTCATAAATTTTTCTAGCGATAATTACACTGCGAGAACTTTGTTTTGAAATGACTTAAAGGGGTTAATCAGCGGAATTATGTTTTATATTTACGGGGCGTTAGAACAAATTAAACTTTTAGCATAGATAACTAAAATACAGACAGAGTTTATCAGTTGGACTCAAAGAATCACGTTATGTATATGTGCAATAACCAAAGTGCGGCCAAATTTCTGTTGTCGCTGTATGCTTTATCAGGCTATCCTTTGTTGCACGACCGTGCGCGATTTTACTTTATTTACTTTCTAAATGCTCGCTGACTTATTTAACTGGCATTTGACGTAAGGTGAACTGGAAATGGCATTTAAAGGCAACGTCATTTAATGCTGAACACAGTAAGAGAGTACACGATTTCGTCGCGGTATAATAGGTGTTCATTTCATTTTTAAGTGATAATATTCATTGGCGGTGTCTGGAATATTACTCACGGGCAATCCAAATTAGCAAGGCATTTAGGCAAGTCAATCAACTTTATGTGCAATTTTATTCAACGTGTGATGCTCTTAAACCCAGTCATGGATTCGCAGTTTGTCTGCAGTCATTCTATGTAATAGCTTAGTTAAACAAGAACGTTCAGAAACTGCTACAAGTTCAGTCAAAGGCCTCTCCAGTCAGTCTTTTTAATCTGATCTTATACGCTAGTAGTTTTGACGTCAACAGATCGTGCTTTATTTTCTGCTGAACAAAAAACTGGAAATGCAATCAGCCCAAATTTTCTGAGAGCTGTGTTATAATAATGATATTTGGCCAATGTTCATTCCTTTACATGGGACACGCATCAACAGACAACAAGATACTCCCCTTGTCAGTTTCAACAGGTCAGTCAACAAGAGTTGACAGGGGCCTTCTAAGCGTCTGATGTGTAGGATCAAAGTTTGCCGCTGGCAAAAGGGTTTCACGTAAAGTAAGACTGGGTTATGCTAGCAATAACTATTGTTATCCTAAATATATGGTATGCACAATATGAGACATTATATCTGTTATGTATAGAAAACTGCTCGACACACCAAAAGGAGCATTTGCCAAGCCTCGCCATATGATGGTGTGAGCATACGGCCGAGCTCTACATGCGTACGAAACGGTTGTGTTGGTTTAAGTTTAAATTAGGATTTTTATAAACATTTCTGACATCGTCATCCATTAATATCTCGAAGCGCTTCAAAAAATACTTGCCAAATTTCCACTCTTAACGATTACGATAGATTTACGTTAAACTAGAAATGGCATTCAAATTGGACATCAGTTCATTCCAAATGGCAAAGCGGATAAGGCGATTGCGTAACAAACACCTTTTTTCTGCCTCTAAATTAGCAGGAACTACCGTTGTCGTCCTTAATACTTCCGATAAGTCCCCAGGACGGTCAAAAATACTCGTCTTTTAATTTCTTCAAACATTAATTACTAAATCAGATTAGATCAGTTTATACAAAATCCATATGCACAGACCGAGATTTTATGTATGAATATTTGGGCCGAAATCCCTCAGCCACAACGAGTACCCGCGTTTAATTCTTTAAGTGGCGGCAGGCAACCATTAGTATAATTTAGATTGAGGTGATGCCATACTTACAGCACTAAAACTATGTAAAAGAGCATACAAGCGTGTTTCGCCCCGCAGCTGCGCCATGCAACTGCAGAATATTGGCGAAAAACGCATTACTGGGCTTCTTGATAGCGGCCGTGCTGTTAGTACGGAATCATGTCAGCCTAAAGCACAAAAGGTTGGTCTAAATCAGCTAGACCGATAGCTATCCCATTTAGACCGCGTCCCGCAAGTGCAACATTTATGTCGCCTGTGGCGTGGCCTCTGAATTGTGTAACTACAAATCTGAATCGGATTGCAGCCCAAAACAAAGGTAGTACAATTTTATTAAGTGGTATGTCGCCATCACTTAGATTAAACGCGTCTTAACGGTCCACTACGTCTATAAACCACTCAACTTCAATTATACGCCGAAATAATTCCCTGCCTTGCGTACCGGCTACTTAATAAAACCTTTCTATATATCCTGCAAACAGTGAGTACCTGAATCGCCCATAGTCACTTGTACCCCAACCTACTCCATGCCATTTTCTCACTCAAGACCAACTGCTCACAGGTACGTCAACCTTATCCTTCTTAACGCCCAACGTAGACATGGTTTCCCAACCTTTAATACTTGTAGCAGCCTACCCTCCCCACTAGCCTTTGCCTTCCTTCTAGACTCCCTCCTCCCCTCCTTCTTTTTTTCTTCTAAACAAATTGACTGCCAAATAGCCTATCCCTGTTCCAACCCCCTTAGCATTCCAATGACCGAAACCAATACACCCAACTCTATTTTATTCGCCTGCTCAGTCTTATATTGCTGGTACATATTGGTGCCTATTCCCGACATTAAATAAATTCACAGTTTTTACATCCAACTCAAAATTCTTTCGAAATAACGTCCACAGTAGCATTGCAGTTCTAAACGCACCAGATATTATATTTTTGAATGCCATAAAAATAGATCGCTCATTTCAAAGTTATTACTAACGAATGGACGCCCAATATAATAGGTATAACATTACTTTGGAACCATCCTCTCATTTTTGACTCTTTCTTTTTTTAGCTGACTTTGATTTCTACCGTCAAGCCTACAGACGTCAACGAGGGGTGGTTGTCTTTATCCTAGATCCTACCTAAAGCCCCCTCACTATTACCTGATTCCTCCTCATTGTCATATATTATTCTCTGGATGCAAATATATACAATAATTAATTACATATAAAACCTTCCAAGCTTTTCAGCCGATGATTTTGCACGAATCTGCGAATTCTTTAAATTAATTTTGGAAATTGCTTGTAATGTTAAAATAATCCCAGGTATTTTACCCTTCTTAAAATAGGCTGCGTTCCAATGTCTGTCTACCTAAAGTTCAAATTGCCCAAATTACTGTCAATTTCTGTTGTTGGTCTCTGCCTATGCGCTTTCCAACAAGAGGTAATTACGCCAAACTACTTCAATGGTTTCGCAATCGCTGCAGTGCTTTGTTGCACCCATGGAATCTTATGTTTACCTCCCGAATATCCGCTCGCAACCAGCATACATAAGTCTCCTTTTCTATGCTTCCATGAAGGAGTGATTCTGGAGTAAATTAAAACGCCCTGGTAGTTGCTGGATGATAAATTTCGGACAGATTATCTTGAAACAGTTCTTTTGCGCAGGAAGAATGCCTGCCGCAACGTTGAGTATAAGGAGTCTTAGATTTTTCCATGGCACACAACACCACCCTAACGGGATTGAACTCGTTTCTTTAAATGGGGTCTTTTAGCTTCGATGGTTAAGGCCTAAGCTGTACTAAAGCCTTTTCTTGTTGACTCGACATCCGGTTTGGAGAATTGGGTCAATGTGGAGCATTAGGATCACAAGTTTCCTGGGCAGGTATTTGAATGCCTTTATTAGAACACGCGCACATTCTGCGCTTCCAAAATTACAATTGGACCTTTTTCATTGATGCTCATTCAAAAACTAAAGTGCGCCTAATTGCTCCAGTGCATAATAAAAATAAAAATGATGCTAACATCCTAAATTCCCAGCTCTCCAAGCCGGATGTTGCACATTTACCAAGAAATGTGAGCCATATACAGTTAGGCCCTAGTAGTTGCTTGATGGCAGAGTTCGCAGCATTTATTCTGTAACAGTTTCGTCACGCATGAAGAATTCTAGCATGACTTTTAATATAAGAGTCTCAAATTTATGCATGGCATTTAGTATCACCTAAGTAAATGTAGTTGGTGCAGGTTTGGAGGTTTGATTTCAATCATATGTATTACCCCGCGATTCCATTCAGCCGCGTTTGCAGACGAGACGACATATCAACAGTCATTGCTCCAGTTGGTTGTTTATGGCATTTCTAAAAATCCTTCTGTTCGTTCATAGTAGGTGTCTGTCGCCTATGCTGTACATTTAGAATCGTTCAAATTGGTCCACTGCTACTGAAAAGGCATGTCAACTAAAATTACGAACAGTATCGCCGATAATAAAAAAAAATGCTAAATGATGATGTGCGGTTAATTAAAGGCAAAACGATCACTGAGTACTACAGTCCGTTAAGCGCACACCTTTTTAACAACCTTCAAAAACTGTACTTGTTAGGGACTGCCTACGAGTCAGACAAACATGCTTGCATTCATTTTGTTTAATTTTATTCTTATTAAAATAAGTTTTTAGCAAATACACGTTTTTTGATAACCACCGTTTCATTTAACGGCGGAGGACCTCTTCTGCACTTTGCGGATGATCAAATGGTAGGTGTTCGTTAACTTTTTAAAGTTAGGCGGAACATATTATTTTTTTGCACACAGTGTTTGCAGTTTGTGACTTAAAATCCTACTTTTTAATGCAACTGCAAGTTATGACAAAACTACGTGAAGACCGTTTAACACAGAAAACGACCCTCTCTTTAAATATTTTTCCTCGACAAAGACGCAACTTGCCTATCCATTATACGGAGGAGAGATATGTTAGCAATGCTTTCTACAGAAAACAGCAGGAACCGTGTCGCATAACGTGTTGACCAAGAATATGAAATAAACTTTGTTTTAAGAAATGCCTTAGTGGAGTCGTATTATAAAGTTTTATGCAGCGTTATCCTAAAAACCAGTCGCATCGGGATGCCGGCTTTACAAAGAGCTTTTAACTATTCGTCTAAATAGTGCGCTTCTCAGGAACTAATGTTTAAAAATGTTTTTTTCATTGATTCAAACCATTTTTGTAAATTTAGGTATACCTTATATGACGAATTATAAAAATGGCCGATTTAGTTGGATAAAAAGCATCCTTCAATTTTATGAAGGTCACCATTGTTGCATTTTTTAGACCGTGAATCGTATACTGACACTGCTCTACATCAGAATGTTGATGAGCGTTTCAAATAAAACGTTATGCAATAAGTAAAAGGAGAGATATATTGGCATAAGCCCTCAGTTTTGTCGCATAAAATGATCGATTTAACTCCCGAAATACGCCTTTTCTTCGTAACGCTTGCCTAAGAGGAGCTCTGTTATCCATTATTATGCAGGATAATCCCAAGATCTGTCGACCGTCGCAGGGTGTCGGCTTTTAAACGAGCTTCTGCCAAGCCGCCTGAAAAAGTTAATTTTGAAAAAACGAATAAATCAGAAAAAAAGATTTTTATGAATGCCTTCTGGAATCTTTATAAATGCATGTCCATTTTCAATAGAGCATTAAAATCGGTTTTGTAGTTTGACAAGGACTTCCTTTTAGTTCTAAGATGTTGCTATTGTGGAGGTTGTCAGACCGCGGGCAGCGCGAAGTTTTATGGAATGGACTTTTCGCAGCATGGCAGTTATGTGGATTTAACAACGCTTGTGATATTGTGGACGCTAGATGCAACAGGCTGCTAATGACATTTCTAGGACGACAGTCATCCTCAAACATATCTTGCGTTAAAATTCCTATGCCAGCGACCTTAGAGTTGCGAAAGTATTCGTAATAGTCAAAATTAGCATGCATACGGTAGATAAGAAAAATTATTCTAGCGGACCTGCGGCTTCACGTGTACTGTCGAAAAAGTTCGCAAACATACAACAAAAGGTAAGTCAACTACGGATAGGGTGGCATCAATGTGGAAACTGCATCATGCTGTTGGTCTTCGCAATGTATAAAATTATGTTCATTGATGAAATAATACATGCGGATAGACTGTCAAGAAAAGATAACGCATGTAAATTGCTGTGACATCTGTGGAAATATCTGTAGCAGCCGCTCTATTCCCCCCTTTTCTCCGGTTCTGTTTTGTCGGTCAATGACCGCGACCAACGTTGGCAGGCCGTTGAGACGCGACCACCCCTGCCGGCTCGAACTGGGGCTCCTCCTTTGCGGCTGCAGTGACTCTCGGCTGCCCTCCCAAACTATGTTCACCTCACGCTCGGCGGACGAAATGGCTTGATACCCGTGAACTCCTTGTGACTACGCGTCCCTCTAATACTCCCCTAATCTGTCCAATCTTGTGACCAGCACGCAGCCAGTCACCCTCACCTACTGACACAGACATTCACTCTCGCGTAAATTGCACAGCGCGACTGACACTGTCCATGAACAGACGCTTATCTCTGTCGCAAGCAAACAGCCAACTTAAGGAAACCTATTCTGTGCACAGAATAAATTAATCCTCACAGCTCCCTGATTTCTGTCATTTGAAGAAACGAAATTATTGTGAGTGGTTTAAGTTTATCTACATCCTTGACCGCCATATATCATGTACTATTTGTGGGTATTGCAAAACTAATGATGATGGATATGTAAACATGGTGTTCACATGCTCTGCGAGTTGGCATTTTATTGTCCTAATTAGAACACACGCATACTCTGCGATTAAACATACCGATTTTATTATTTCATCGATGGTTGGGAAATAATGAAAGACTAATAAAATGCTCGAATTGATATCAAAAGTTGCAATTTCGATGGCCTGCTACATCCCCTGATCACCCAGCTGAATATGACGAATTTTTCAAAAACGTGAGTCATGTATGGAAAGCAGTGGCTTGCATGCCCAAAAACTCGCCATGATTGATTTATTATTTTGTATTAATTAGGACAGGACGGTGCGAAATACATGGGTTACAATTAGCATTTTATGACCAATTTTGCAGAGCCGTTCGTCAAGTCCTCCAAACGCTAAATCGATAGGTGTGTTTTTTGCATCACAGATGCTCGAACGTAGCGGATCCATGGGTCTTCTAAGTGCTTATCAGGATTTTTATTTGCGAAACGTTGAAGATTTTGAGGGGAGGTTTTAAAATACGAACAGTTCTAAGACGCTTTGCGCATTGCATTCGCTGAGTATTACTCGTTCAGGATTGCTGTCTTGCCCAAATCTCAAAATAAGACATAAATTGGTGAGCTATACTAAACTCTTTGTCACTTAAGCTAAGTGTTAGACATTTTCTCTTTAACTTGCTCCATTTATTCAAAGTATGCATGTCATATGTTAAGTAAAAAATGACAATTTATGATTATTCATAAAAGCTTGAAATTTGTTAACCACGCCGACGATGTTAAATTGCTTTTTTTAAACTCATCGGCGTATGTGGTTCGTATTTTTATATTGTAGTTCATATGGAGCTTAAACTTTTTGAGTTGCCATAAAATGCCTGCTACCCATATATTGCATTTCTTAAAAGTGTTACGGAATACGCAGTTTTCCCTACATTAAAGTACAATAATTAATAAAAATCCATTAACCTTCAGATGATCCATATCACGCATATTTGCTAAAGTTTAGAGGAACATGTTATTTACGGTTTATGCTTTGCGGCTCAGGATCCTACACGCTGCTGCAACGGCTGGTTCTGATGAAACTAATCTAAGACCGTTTAACATAAACAGCCAACCCCTCTTCCACTATGCACCTCGAATAATACGTAGTTTGCCCTTAAATCGTTAGGATGAGAGAAAGGTTTGCACACGATTTCATACAACATAGTAGTCGTTCAGACGCATGAAGTGCGAAATTCATGGGTTTCACCCCTCATGGCTGCTAATTAACTTATTGTAATACCAGTCATCACCAATCACAATTTTCGTTGAAATGCCTCAGCAAACGCCATTTTGGCAGCAAATAACTTGAAAATGCCAAGTTTAATACACATTGGATAGAAACATACATCACGATAGGTGATCTACTGCTTCCTGTTTCATATGAAAACAAGCTTGATAATTTGCTAACGTATGTGTGTGAACTACCTGTTTTAAGGCAGCCTAATGTGCATTTAAGGGTCGTCTTGTAGGGGCAGTTATAACTTTACACACCGCGAAGTATAACACTGGAATCTAGGCCCAGTGACAGTCTAATAACTCGCCTGTCAAATACCTGGCTGCGGCCAAATTTGCTTGCCGCCCATTAATGTTCAAATATTGTTGATTCGGATACTCGTGAGAGTCGTGGGCCTTGACCATTATAGATGCCGACGACCTTTTTGTAAATGGCAATCATCAACAAACAGACTGTCCGTTAAAATCCCTGAGCAGGTGATATCATGACTGTAGAGAACACTTTAACAATTAAAATAAATATGACAATGATAGGCAGGTAGAATAGGCTAGGAGACCTCCGGTGTCCAGGTATATGTTACATAATAGCTTGTTTATTTTTATCCATAGGTGAGTGAACAACGGGCAGTAATGCAGTAATGCGGCAGTTTTTACAAGTTCTTACACTGCCGACTTTGCTAAAACCTGTAAATTAAAAGCATATGCACTGGGAAATCCAAACATGCAATGATAATTATAGTGCTACAGTGTGCGTATGCTGCTTTCGCAATCTATATGAATGCTATGTAATATTTCTGGGTGTAACGCATCAGGTGTGAGGGGCTTACAAACACTGCGCAAACAAATCTCTTAATACCAATGTCACAATAAGAGCATACATATGTATATATGTTCTGGGGTTAAGCATAACAATTGTGCAATCAATCACTAGAATCAGAAAACGTTTGAATACTATTTAACTAATGCGGTTTACGTTAAAATAACATCTCGGTGATGTTGGCTTGCTAAATCGTCGACTTTCCAAAGAGGATGTACCATTTTTTATAATGTGAGCCTTGCGTATCTTGAAGGGACCTTGACACGTTGCTACACGTCAGGATCGTTACATTACTTACGCACACTTTGTCTTCAAAAAATAAATTTTGTAGGATATGTGAAGTATGCCGAATGCTATTTAAGTGTAATAATTAATTTCTTGGTGCTGGTCGAAAAACTGCAGAATAAATTGTCCCATGTTTTGCAATATTTTGTATATTTTCTGTGGGACCGCAAATATAAAACAGGAGCAGTTACTGGACACTTATGGCAATACATTTTTGAGTATTTTTCCCCAAGGACTACAATTTTGACTAAATTGCGAGAATATATATGGAAACATGTCCACCCAACCTAAATTGTATAAACGATGAATAACGTTTACTTTACGTACAGGTATAAAGTAGGCTAACCATAACAACGATGTTACATTGTTGTCCAAAATATATCGGCATGTACGGATTGTTTCTTTAATATTTTAATCCTAATGGACATTTAAAGTTTGTGAATTTTAAAAATAAGTTTCCGATACACACACGTATCGTCTTCCTATTTTACCTTCATTAAATAGTATTGCGTGTCAACAGTGGAGAGAGTGTCTGGTTTGGCTTATGCCTCAATTTAAATTTTGAGAATGCATATGAAATCCTTAATTGAGTCTTGAATTGTTATAGATAATTATGAAGGCTAGTGTGCTACGGACACTTTTATTGAACGCAATGTAAAGGTTTTCTCCATAGTAAACAGTCTATGAAATATGATATCACAAAAAACGAACAATGTGCTTTCCATTAGCGGGCGTTATTTGTATTTGCCTTCTCATAAAATGTATTCCATACTCAGTTTCCTTGTTGGGAGCAATAATTTATAATGCACATTTTCATAAATGGGCCTCCCATTTTTACAGCTGTCTAGCTACTTACTTTAAAAGTAAAAATAAAAAGTTAATTGAATTCGCCTTGTACTTTTCAGATAAAAGGCAGATATGCGAGACAAGAAGGGCTGCAATGAAAAATGCATATCCAATTCTCCTGCAAAAATATGGTACTGTTGCAATAAAGCCCCTTTAACTTATTAATTATGTGCAAGCAACTAAAAGAACAGCAAAAATGACTCTTGTCTCCATAGTGAAATTGCAAAAGTATATTCTAATCTCATGCTAAAATGTCAGCAAAACGACATGCGACAATATTGCCTACATTATTTGAACCTTCAAATGTCAGATAAATCGCGTTGACCTATCTTAAAATTTGTTCGGAATTTAATGTAGGTGGTGTACCTCTACCATAAACTAAAAGAAATAATTATAGACAAAACATGACAATTTGACATTGAAGTAAGCCATAATGATTTGTAAACTTCGGCCTCTGCTTTAATTTACAGTAGGTGGACTAACTCATGAAATGTCAGCTACAATTCCGAAATCCGTTTTCTTTTCGAAAAGATAAATTAAGGAGGGTTGTTAAACTAATCGGCCTGCAATATAAATCTATAATAATTCAGTTCCCTAAGTTCCAATCTGCATGCAAACACTAAGCTCTTTAAAAAATGACTACTTAAATAACATGCATTTGTCTTTGATTTTCGATGCCCTCTAAGTTCAATTATATTTCATAAAAACATAAATAAAAATATTTATTCTTCGGCCTATTCAGTAGAACACTACGTCTACTTTCAATTTTGTACTTGAAGGAGGGACGTACTCCGGTTATAAAAGAATTTTCTACTTGCGAGACTTTTAAATGCCGACAAAAGGCTGTTCATAAAACGTCAAATCTCTGCATTTACCAATGTGGCTTGTAAAGTTAAAAATATGGATCAAATCCAAAGCTACATTTTATAAAACCCATATGGTTTCTTCTTAATACTGTAGACAACTGTTTGGTTCTTTGTACGCGGAAAATGCATCCTTTGTAGTTTGGGAACCCTGAAAGAAAGTGTGACGGCAAAGCGGTTCAAAATTATTTTGGAATTTAAAAGCTTTTTGAAAACCGAATAAAAACTTTCGTCGAGTATAACTTTGGACGAAGACGTAAATGTGTACAAATGAGCGGACAAATGAATATTTTTATTCATGTTTTCCATTAAATATAATTGGACCTGATTGGGCATCGAAAATTAATGAAAAAAATACATGCTAATTAAGGAGTCATTTTGGCCGAGCATTGTACTTGTATGTAGTCGACGATAAGTCCACTCGACAATCGGCACACTAAGGTAACGGAAATATGATAAAATATTGCTGCGCGGTGGTTTGTTTTACAAACCTACTTAATTAATATTTTCAAAACGAAAAGACGTTTTGGCATTTCGGTTGGCATTTCATAAGTTAGCCCACGTGCTGTATGCATAAAAAGAACTGAACTTAAATTGCATCTCACGTCTTTATTTGAATTTCTCGTAATAACATTGTAATAATCGGTTGCTTCTTAGTATTTAAGCGAATCGTCGTAAATTAAAGTTTCATTTCGCATCAATGTGTCGTCTTATAGCGATCGCGTCCTATGTGAAACCTGCTTTCAGTTAGATATATTTAGGTGGTTGATGGTTGCCTGTTCATGACCCCTATCGCCCATATGAAGCTTATTTGCTTCGGGACGCCAAGGGATCGGTGTTGTAAAACAAGTCAGCCTGAAACATAATTTTATAATATATCATTAACCTCAGGATGTCGGCATTCGAAGGAATTTCCTTCCGGTTGCATACAAAAACTACACTTAGTAAAAATGACTAATTATGTAGCTTGGATTTTTTTCATTGATTTCCGGTGTCCCTGAAAATCGAATTATCGTTCATGGAAAACATGCAATGTTATACTCGAAGAAAGGTTATAATTCGGTTTTAAAAAATGTTTCTAATTGTATTACTTTTTTATCCCGTGAAATTGTCGTTAACAAGCGTCATGTGACTGCATTTACTAATAGGGCTTGTAATTTTAACAGTATGCATCAAAAACACCGCTTATTTCACGAACCCTATATGGCCCTCCTTTATGACCGTAGAACAAGTGTGGTTTTATGTACGCGGAAAATATACGGCTTGCAGTTTAGAAACCATTAATGCAGATTTAACGGCAGGTGTGGTTCAAAATTATTTTGGAATTGAATTAAGCCATTTCTTCAGGAATAAATTGAAATAAGACCTAATTCTATACCGAATGAGCAAAAGAATCAATATGTTATGTTTATTTTCCATGAAATGTAATTTCCTTTTTAAGGGAATCAAAAATCAACGAGAAAAATGCATCCTACATATCAAGTCATTTTTTACAAAGTATAGCTTCTGCATGCAGCCGATAATAAGTTCATCCGAAATCTGACATTCTGAGATAACTGAATGTTTATAGAATTAGTCCTCAGGATGGTTCGTTTTACAACCCTACTTAATTAATCTTTTCGAAGCTAAAACGCCTTCCGAAATTTCGGTTGACAGTTCGTGAGTTAATCCACCTACTGTACATACATTCATGTTTGTATTATTATTTATTCAACCGCAATGAACACATTCAACGTCATCGTAAATTTTGCTGAAAATTGTTTTGGAAGTGGCCAACAATTAAAGGTAATTGTGGAGGTGATTTTTCAGCTTTGGTGAACGAATAACCTAACGCTTGTAAAAAAGAAAGAGATGGGTATACCTGCTGGACATTTTAAGAATTGACAATTGCAGCAAATTCACAAACCACCACCTTCTACCCATAACCCTCTCAAAAGGTAATCTTATATTGGTATTTTTCTATATTCTTTTCCTGACACTTTCTTCTTTATCTTTAGCAAGGAATTGGAACTTTTAAATTTATTTGTCCCAGTACACTCGCCAAATATTCATCAAACTTCGCCTTGAATGATCTTTCTACGGAGAAGCGATTGTCGTGGAACTCTCCATCACCAAGACGTGTTGCGGAAACGTAGTCAACATAACAGCTCTTTGCTGGTCTATGCTTGTCCATCCGACCAGAGACGTTAAAGCTCACTTTCATATGTCCGAGCTTTACTACCCAAGCTGGAAATCGATGAAGTAACTTCTCCTAGTTAAAAAAATTGATTTTGAAAGAATATCATAGATCATATTAACAATACATTACAATATATGAGTAGTGATTTCAGTACTTACCTGACGCAGGTATAAATTAACCGGAAGAATTATATTTTGGCAGTTATAACTCAATAAGTTCGACTTATGAAGCAAATGACAACCAGTCACCCGTTGAAATATTCCAAGCTTAACAGGCAAAGACAGACCTTGCTTGTCAAATGAGGAGGATTCAACTTGTTCTTTTAGAAGGATGAAACTCCGCCGAAGGAATTCATGTCTGTATACGTTCACCTAATTGTAAAACGATCTTGTATAAACATACATATTTATAGAAAGAAATAGTATTTAAGTTACCAGTCGCTCTAGGCAGTCTTTACAGAGTTCAAGCTGTCAAAAATTACTGACAACAATTAGGAGCTCTATGCAGAGGGATTGAGAACCGATGTGAAAAGCTTTGTAAAATTTGTCTTAAAAAGTTATCCAGACTGCGGACGGTTACAGTAAATTAAAACAATCGTTGACATAGTCCTTAACGTTAGCAAATACAACCGTTCAACTGCTCCTAGCTATTTATGGCTAATTCAATAGTGTCATCTAAATTCGGGAGATCACAAAATGCTAAAGTCTCCTAAAATCTTTTTATATGACCAACATAGGTTCTTTGAACGGCAAACGCAGCTGTCCTACGAGTGTTGCTCCACATTATTTCATTCAGCTAAAACAACCTTTTAAACTTAGACCTACTAACGTCTGACAGAAGTCGAACATAACACTTGAAGATAAGTTAAGGCACACATCATTGCATTCGCATGTAAGTGATATTGTTTTCTGACAAAAAACGCGGGCAAAGCAAATTTATTTATATTCAAACGCTTAAAGATTCTTTAAAGACAAACATTTTATGTTGGTAAGACAATTTATGATAGCGTTTGTCGTTAATGGAAATTTAAATGCCAAGATGAATCACTTCTATGCTGTTATATTTGCTAGTTACTCACGCTTGCCTTCTTGCATGCTAAAAGCAGTTGCGGAAAACAAAAAAGAGCTAGAAACAGTGTGAAACTCCTCATCATTCAGCTATGCTCTTTTAAAATTGAGGGGTGTCAGCTATTATAATACTGTAAAGTAGCCGTATCCAGTCTCTTGCGTGTGTTGCATTCCTGGAACATCCTCAAAAATGTGATCATTTTTCATCATCCAATGTGCATGATTTCAAAAATGGCTTTTCAATGCACCTGACTGGATAAGGATTGCGCACAAATTTCACTATCCCCTCTTGGACGTGCCTGACCTAGCCTCCTTAAAGCATGCCTGACGTAATTTCCCCAATTGGCTTGGGCTTTTTGTGAAGACGTTGATAGCCGCAATGTAGTTTGGGACACATACTCACTTCGTAGTCTACGTTGATGCTAAATTGATGCTCGTCAATGCGGGATTTGACTCGGACTTTTAAATGCAGCCTCATGTCTGGCTAGATTCAAAACGGCCTCCCGCGATTAGTATTGCTAGTTATTACCTCGAAATCCGAGAGTAGGACTTCTGCCCAAATGCAAATTTTCCCTTTTATAGAACGGTTGCATAAACAAATATCTGGTGAATGTGTTAAAACTAACCCACTGCTGAGCCAGCATGGACCCCTACAAAATCTCTTAGAATTTGAAAACCATGGGAGTCCCAGAACACAAGTGGATACTATAATTATTTTACAACTATCGAAAAGGTCAGTCGAACCTAAATATATACTTCCTATTCTGCAATACAGTACGCAAAAATACCTTTTTGTGCCATGTAAACACGCTTTAATATGCAATATGTGCTCAACGACAGAACATACAAAACGAGACTGGTAGCCCAAAAATCATTGGCAACCATTTGTAAAGTATAATGGTTTCGAGGCATCGGCGGGATAGACGCTCGCTGGTTGAGAGTTGACGAACTATATAATGAACATTGTTACTTATGGCGATATGGCAAATATATTAAACGAGTCAGCTTTAAATGGTGGATGCCGGCCGCTACTTCTTCTATAGCGGTTGCCCGATGGAAGATCGACGCGGTGCAAGCCGTTATGGCATCGTAGGACAAATGCCCTAGCTGCTGCGAAAATCGACGTCTATTTGTTGACCCTGGGCCTATCCATATTGACCCAACTGTGAAAAACTCGACGCCCCGGTGGGATTTGAACACAAACAGAAAGGAAAGGGCTTTTGTATAGCCAACGTTCTAACAACTTGAGCGTTGAGCGTCGTCCCGTGGGGCCTCGTAAATCAAGTGGTTAGAGAATTGGCTGTACTAAAGCCTTCCACTTACTGCGCGGATTCGAATCCCTCCGATGTGTTGAGCTTTTCACAGTTGGTTCAATATGAATTAATTAAAATCTGCCAAAATATCAATGAATTACGTGAGCCTAGTAGTCATCTGGTGGATTCTAGGTGAATTACGTAGGAAATCCTGCTTGGGCAGTCAACTTACTGTATCAGATTTGGTGGATTCCAGACGTTGCAGTAGGTTGGGCGGGTAATTTGACCCAATTGTGATTAAACTCGAGTCGTCCGGCTGGGCCTAGTAGCTAAAGTAGTTAAAGCGTTGGCTGTACTAAAGCCTTCCATTTACTGCGTAGGTTCGAATTCCACTAGAACGCCGAGATCTTCAAAAAAGTCCGTTAAAACATCTATGAACCTGAGCCTATCGTTATCAGCGCCTACGCTTGCCCTTACAGTGATCTACTGCGACTAAGCAAAACACAAATTCGACGAAGAGTTGTACGTCTTCACGTCGGTAGTGCATTAGCAGTCGCCTGTATAATATTTCCAAATTGGTGTAACAGAGCATCTCCGCGTTCGTCCCATGTTAAGGATTGTTTTGTCTCATTAGAAGAATTAAAATCCGTCAAAGAATACCATATCTGATAATGTTCGCCCTATCAAAATTATTTTTCTGAATTTATGTCAATCAATGACCTAACGTTTAGCATTTACGCGGGACAATTATTCGACCACTTCGGATGATCTCAACTTCATGAAAATAATATAAATGGGGTGCTATATTAACAGACGGAATGCCAAGCTGCTAATGATTTTGCATCGGCCTCAACAGATGTAAATTATAAAGCAACTATTAACTGCAAAACAGATGAGAATCATTAAATAATTGTTAGCTCTTTTGTAGACGAGTAGATCCGTCCCTAGTAGTTCCATTTTCCGCTGCAACGCATCACATTACTGTTTAAAATATGTTTGTGTGCCCTGTCTGTCGATTGTGCTTGCAGTATCATAGATATTAAAAGTAATGCAAAATGTTTATACTACGGGAATGATATTCTTATGGGAAGTGTGGATTTTACAGGTGGCTTGCTACAAGTGCATTTGACAGAAATGAAAAATCTTGTGATTAGCCCGCCCGACAGCAAGCCCTACGACTTTACTCAAGTAGCCGTATCTTAATAAAGGCGCATTTTATAGCACACTGTTGCGTGAACCTCAACAAAACATCCGCAGCAGTTAAAAATGCATACATTATGCAACCCGTTTTGGCTATCTTTGTTTTAGCATCTTCCTACAATTATGGATCTAAAAGGTTGTGGATATGTAGACGCCGACGCACTCCAAAATTGTTCGTTTTTCACATTCTGTCACGAAAGTACCTATAAACAGAATAACGTCATCACTGCCGTACCTTTCAATGACTTCTCTGTGTATGTCACTGTGACAGTCAGTCATAACGTTTTTGCAAATTTTGCGATAGAATCGTCGATTACTTAAACAGAGAATTTCTTATAATAGTATTCGTTACACTTTAAGGTTCGAATTTCATACATTTCAAGAAACTATAAACCGGCCACGTAGTAAAAAATATATTCAGTTTTTTCGCAACCATCTTTCGATCATTTAAATCCGGCAAACATTGACTTTTAGGCCAAGTAATTTCTGTATAGCGCCCAGCGCATGTCTGGTTGCGCAAAGTACGTCCACAATGGCTATTAATATCGACAGTTGTCCGAATATGTTAAAATATAGGTCTTTGCTGAAAGACGTTAAACATGTCGCCTTGAAATATCTGTTTAACACATTCTACGATAATGGAAGCTGAGAGTTGAAATATGTCACCGCAATGTGGCAGTTTCTTCTATATATTAATCATTTCACACAGTCAGTAAATAAACCCAAATTATGTTGAATATCCTGATAAAACATAACTCGAGCAAGATCATCTTACTGTTTTTTTTTGCTTTTTCAATGATTAAATGCATTAGACGCGCAAGTCCCTGATGGTGACGGCTCTTCTGTACGACGGCATAATATAGACTCCCAATGACTGTACCTATAAAATGTAGGTCTTCTTGATTTTATGTAAAAACCGCATTCGCTCAAACTTAACTTTTTATTACGATCGACTATTTGCATTGGTGTTCGGGGTGCGTACTGTTTGATTGTATGTATCAAAACTACTTGGATTAATTAGATGTTACTTCTCCGTAGCTATGTTGCTGCACATGCAGTTATGACTAAAGCAATGAAAAATACACTTGATTTCGCTGATTAAAACGTCTGGGAGGGACAGCTTCCATAAAGTCACATATGTAGGAATCAGTCAGTAAGTCGTCGAATATATTCACCTCCTGTGTAAAGAAAACATACGGTGCAGATCCCGCGACAGTAGAATGTCCTGAGTTAGGGACTTCATCCTAAATTTTCTTTTCCTAAACCTACGGCTCGCGAGGACAATATGTGTGGCTTACATCTATCAGAATTTTAAAATAAGATGTCTCCTACGGTTATTTTCCAAATTGTGGAATAATGAACATTATTTCCTGGACGATGGCCTTCTGGACCGTTTATGCAGACTCACTTAACATGTAAACGCATCGTTAACGGGAAAGGAATGCCCATATCGGACAGTAAACTTGTGCATGTTCCTACCAAAGTAAACATCCCTTAAACGAATAACGTATTTTAAAGTATGATTATAAGACATTTTGGCGACAAATATTTATGCGTGGCATCGTTTTCAAAAAACACGGATTGGCATCTTACTGCTTAATATAAGGTCCACAGTAGGTTAACTCCAGACGAACGGACGAGCATTTTAGCAATCTGTTCTTACTCCTCAATCTCAGTACACAAATACAAATGCACAAATAACAAGTCCAACGAAAGCGTAGATACTCCATAAACCGTTAAATATGCGCTGATACAGTTTGCAGATCACTCAAACAAGGAAACAAAAAGCGTTTTTTTTATCTAACTGCTAAGCCATCGGGCGGTCCTTCATGCTTGAAGTTTTCGGGAATTATTTGCAAAGGATAGGAACATACGAGAGCATTAGAAGATATAATTACGAGTAGGCGTTATTGCAACTTTTAAAATGCCAGATCATTACATTTTTCAAATTCACATTCTTAACACCAAACCTGCCAAAACTTTTCAAAAATAATACGATGCTCTGAGAACCAGGTGTTTTTTAGGAAAAGGCGATTGACTACATCTGTTGATGTGACCTACAGACCGCTTGTTGCGTTTATGTACACATATTTCAATAAGCCCCAAGGATTCTAAATTATCCCCGTCTGAATATTGCTATCTAAAGAGAGCGATTACTTTTGCTGCAACTGAAACGCAGGGATCCGACAAAATTCGTTTACCCGTATTAGATGTTTTTTTGAAATTAAAGCAATCATTGAAAGAATATGGGTAATAGTTTCTAATATGCTTGCACCCAATCTATTTGAAATTTTTACTTTAATAGTTGATGGACCTACTGGTGAACCGCAACCCGTGCCAGCTTCATGTGAGTAAATATCGTTGTCGAAACACTGGTTTGTCATTTTAAGTCAGCACTCACTTGAAAGCAGGTGCGGGTTTTAGTCAGCTCACACGAAGACTGCCGTTGTTCGTTTTGGTATCTTCTTGACTCAGCACAGCATACGCGGGATCCATTGTGAGATAGTATGTTATAGAGCTTGTTCTTAATTCCGTGGCGATGACTAGAATATTCAGTCTGCTAAATATTTACATATGATAATCTAGAGCGATATTCTAAAGCACAATATTTGCCACAGATCAAGATCGCTCAATGTGCATCTTAGCGTCCATGGTGAACAGAACGGATAGTCAGTAAATTTGGTTTCCTGAACGACAAAAGTTAGTGTAGACTTAGCGAGTATCTTGGATCCGACGTGACTGAACTCACTGTTTTGTTGAGCCTTTTGGCTCATGTTGTTAGGATGTCGGCTGTTTTCAAGCCTTTCACTTTTTGGCATGGAACAAAATCACACCGAAATCACTGAGATTCTAAACTAGCCACATTCTGTTATTTGAATGTAAATTAAGACCTAGTTACTGACATAGGAAAGGGAGATTGGAAGTCAATTTTTTCGCGAATGGGCCCTTATCAGCCGGGGATACGCAGCGCCAGGTTTATGGAAACTGAGCATAAACTTCGCTGGTCATGGTTTTAAACATCAACAACAAGTGAAAACGACTGAGCCTCGGCTGAATTTCTGGCGAGGCGATTTTGCCGCCTTGAGAAGGGAATTATCGGCAGTGGACTGGAATGATGTTTTTTCCGGACATCCGGACGTTGATTGGAACACTCCCAAAGGAGTTTTAACATACATCATGTATCGGAACTGTCCGACAAAGAGAGTCAGAAGGAATATTCGTCCTGCCTGGATAACGCGGGATATAAACAAACGAGTAAACCGGAAAAACAAACTATGGAGAAGGTATACAACAACAAAACAACCATCTCATTGCGAGCAGTTTCGGCGAAAGCGAAAGGAGATAAGATCGCATATCCGCAGGTCGCGAAAGGAGCATGAAACGCGAGTTATGCAACGGGCCATTGATAAGCCAAAAGTGCTCTTCAGTAACATCAACAGCAGGTTAAAAAACAAGGAGACGATCTTAGTGTTGAAAGGAGAAAACAATGAGGATATAATCGAAAATGACCCTAAGGCAGAACATCTAAGCCGGTTTTTCGTATCTGTTTTCACTGATGAAACGGACTTTGACGAGGCTGGATTGTCTGCTGGGACAACCAACGAAATAATAGAAAACATCGCCTTCACCGAAGAAAATGTCAAGAAGGAACTTCTAGCGCTTAAAGAGGGTAAGTCTCCGGGTCCCGACCAAATTCCGGCAAAAGTTCTGAAGGAGTTGGATTGCGAACTCGCCAGACCG
This sequence comes from Spirometra erinaceieuropaei, assembly GCA_902702965.1. Taxonomy (NCBI): domain Eukaryota; kingdom Metazoa; phylum Platyhelminthes; class Cestoda; order Diphyllobothriidea; family Diphyllobothriidae; genus Spirometra; species Spirometra erinaceieuropaei. Next base: position 5,115 of record CACRXP010001633.1, on the reverse strand, counting down.
CTTTTACACATCTTCAGGTCGTCCTTTGACCGACGCATTCCCCCCTCTAATTGGAAAGTGGCGAACATATACCATATTTACAAGGATGGATCTAGAACAAGTACAAACAACTATCGGCCGGTGAGCCTAACGTGCATTTGTTGCAAAGTCATGGAGAGAATAGTCAAACAATCCATAATGAAGTTTCTTGTAGAAAATAATTTCATTGCTAGTTCTCAATATGGCTTTCGACGAAATCACTCCTGCGTAACTAATATGCTTTATTCAACGGAACATCGGTTTCGCTCGTTAGACGCAGGAACAAATGTCGATATCGTTTACATTGATTTCAAGAAAGCCTTTGACAGTGTTCCACACCACCGGTTACTTTAAAAGGTCGGAGAGTCAGGGATAAGGGGAAACCTATTAAACCGGGTAAGGGACTTTCTGACTGGTCGATCACAATCCGTGTGTATTGGTAGTGCGAAGTCATCGCCAGTGCCAGTCGTGAGTGCAGTTCCGCAGGGCTCTGTACTCGGACCAGTACTATTTTTAATTCATGTCAACGACTGTATGAATGGACTGGACTGCAATGGAGTCATGTTTGCCGATGACATCTAGTTATGGCGAGCGATCAACGGTGAAAATGATGAACGGGCGCTGCAAGAAGGACTAAACCGCCTATTCGAATGGTCTGAGGAATGGCAGTTGAAGTTTAACCGTGAAAAGTGCGTCACGCTCCGACTTAAAACAGCTGGAAGAGCCGACGGAGAGGATCACCATTATCTGCTTGGTGGAAAGTGCCTTTCAAATGTGACCCAACAAAAAGATCTTGGGATCAACATTTTGTCGACTCTTAAGCCTTTCACTCAGTGCGTTAGGGCGGCCAAAACGGCAACTAGTGTTCTCTTTGCCATTAAACGAAATTTCGTAGACATAGATAAAGAGTTATTTGAAAGAGTATATGGAGCATTCCAAACGTGGCGCCCGTGGATAAAAAAGACTATAAAGTACTAGAAAGAGTTCAGAGGAGAGCGATAAAAGTTGTGAAAGGCCTCAGGACTTTACCTTACAACTGCCGACTTAGTGAACTTAATCTCTTTCCTCTTGAGTACATACAGGTTCGAGGTGATCTCATACAGGCCTATCGGATATTGGGGAACCGGGACTGTGCCCTACACCTGAATGATTTCCACAGCCTGGCCACAACAATAAACCTGCGTGGGAACTTCCTAAAACTTAGAGGAACCCGATGCCGCCTGGACGTTCGAAGAGTCTGTTTTTCACAGCGAGTCGTCGGTGCCTGGAACGGGCTTCCCGAGCACGTAATAATGGCGGATACCACGGGGACGTTCAAGCAAAGACGAGATGTATATTTGCTTGCACAATACCGCTTGTCTAGACAGAACAGCTCTGTGGTGCCAAACCAACGCCTTGCATACACCTACCGCGAATGCGGATGACTGTCATTGCATTTTAGCGATATCATCTACAACTGAAAGTGTCTGAGTTTCGGTTCTGCAGTTTCATTGGAAACTATTCTGTTATGTGTATATATTACTGACAACATTTTAGTACTGTGTTTATTTAAAGTTACATATTGCATGTACCCTTTACAATAGGGTTTTCAAAGGCATTGCCAATTACCTTAAAATATACTGACCTATACTGACCTATGTGTTGCGAACAAAACCAAGGCCAGTTCAAATAGGACCAAACGAGTAGGCATGGAGTCGAGAGGCGTCTTCTAAGCAGAAGTGGAAAAATGGATGGAAATGGATGAATTCGTTCCATGCGCCTGTTAGCTAGAGCGCACAGTTTGGCTATTCATTTCATAACGGTCATTGTGATTATGCTTTCGGTTATATGAGGCTCAAGTTGCCGACATTAAAATAATACCAAGACAGAGAGATTTCGAGCAAGTAATTCAAGGTTTTCGACAAGAAGATCAAAGTCGTGCTTGGTCGGCAAAAGTCACGCTAAAAGTCTTTCTAATGGTTTTCTTACGCAGTTGTACACACTATAAAAAAGAGCCACGAAATCGCAGAGTATTTTTTTCTGTACAGCTTCAGTTAAAGGGAACACAAGTATTGATCATTATTTCTTTTTTATAATTAGTTGCATAACTTTTTAATGTCAAAGTTTGCAGCAAGCATTTGATTTGCGCAGTAGGGTTTCCTAAGAAATCGATGTTATACTGTTTTACACGCAGTACCTATGTCTCGATTGTTCCGTTATTCTCAAACGGAAGAACGGGGTGGCTTACTGGTTTTCATATGTTAACGCAAACATGCAATAAGAATGCCATAAACGTATTTCCCGTAATTAACTTAAGACGTTTACATTTAATAAAGGCCGCGGATGTGGCCAAACAAGTTAGTTCTTTCACTATTAGCTATGTAAGGGCAAACAAATCTTATTCCACATTAAGTGTCCCAGACCGGATCTACCAAACGATTTGATCGTTATTTATATGCTTATGCAGCTGCCTACAATTTATTTTATTTTTAACATCCTCAAATATTTTTTTCTTTTATTCGGTGACAATTTTTTCCACAGGTGCACTTAAGCGTCACTTAATCTTCCCGCAATGTGCTACGCACGAGGCCAGAACATTTGATACGCATTTGGATTTTCTACTTTCGAACAAGCGATATAGGAAGAAAACATTAAGATGTCACAATGATAGTTCAGTTTGCCTGTGGAAATACTTTTTTTACGAAATTGTGTCCAATTTTATTCGCCTCACATGGTACTTTCTTAGGTCACTATAAAACGGTTTCAGGCGACCCTATCGGCAGTTGCTCCTAGATTTCAAAGAAAATATTCCCATGAAAAGCCAAAAGCAGTGCTCGATCAGATAATTTCTTCGGCATTTTTAAGACCTTGACGTCAGTATACCCAATACTAATTTATTCAATCGTTGGATGCAGCTACTAACTAGTTTTATTGTCACACACCATCCTGCGCTTTATTAGCATCGAAACTGAGGTTATAAAAACTGGCTCAATTTTGTTATTTGAATATGTCCAAAACGCCTATTATTTGGCATACGCAGAACCAGGTTTATGGAAACCTAGCCTGGAATTTGTTGTCTACGTTATGAAACTTTCAACCAACAGGTCGCGATTCCATGTGCCAAGGAGATAAATGTGGTTGCTTGTAGGTGGCTGATGATGTAAATATGTCAGGAATAGCCTTTCCGGTCTGAGGAAAAAAGGAGACGGCATGCTTCACTGCTTTCATTCCATTAGTCACTTCAAATGCTCCTAAGATCATGCCTTTAGGTAAATGACGCGCCGTGTGCACGAGTCGTTTAGGACAAACAATTTTTACACCATTTATTCAGTTAACCGTATAGTCTGCCTTCGTCAGGTCAAAAATGGGAATATGGAGTTTGATATGAACTTGATTACATTATATTGAAGTTGCTGGTCTGTTGTTCTGCGGCGTCGGCGGAAACCATCCTGGTATTTTGCAGGCCATATGGGTTCGTGCGTTAATTAGGACGCTTGTGCAACGATCTTCCTGACATTGTTGCATATAAAGATATCTTTGTGTCCATATCACGGTGTTATCCATTGGGACTGTGATACGATCGTTCCAATTGCTTCTGGCAAATGAATCGAGGGGTACAGCTTATTGATCGCTCGCAGCAGGTGGAACCGACGGATGGTGGCATGGGAGATAGTGGATTGACGGTTACAGCCGATACTGATGATTTCAGTCAAAAGCTTCAGGATCTCAGATTTCTCCGTCGGAATTCGAGCAATGGTCACCCCAGCATTGCTGAGCCACAAGATTTCTTCGTGACCTTTTTTAACTGCCGGCCGTCTTGCCGTTCTTCATGATGGACAATTATCTATTGGATTGCTTTGAAACGGACACGAATGCACCAATACACTTACCTGTCAAGCCGCGCCCGATCTAATTACAAGGCCACTGCTAAGATCGGATACCTCCGCGTTATAGCATGCCGGTTTTCTTGTGAAATATACGCGCCCCGTTGATGCCACGAAACAGTTATTAGGTTTTATTTCAAAGTGAACACCAGTGGATATTTATCATCACGCACGATCTTTGCGTTTTGCTGTAGGTATTTGTACTGCAAATGATATATCAATAAATATTAATTTTATTTACACTTTAGAATTGCAGGTCAATTGAGTACTTACCTGATAGTATGTGTTAGAGCTCCGCATTGCACTACATGCCTTCTCACTGCTAAATACGATTTTCGAAATATTTTGACGCTTCCGGAATTTACGCTTAACCCATTTACTAAAATTATGCGTGTTGTTAAGCGGATAAAAATGATAAACACTGACAATAGAATTTCAGTAGTAGACACCGTATTGCAAAATATATATCAGGAAATATATCGAACTTTAAAAACTGAGGTTGACTTTTGAACTGGGCGTGGGGTTAGCAGTCATGCAAAAATTTTCACGTTGATTGAATATTTGGAACTTACCTGCTTTTACCCTACTAATTAAAAGTCTGAGAATAATGTTATTTGCGAATCCGCTTCTAATCGTTAATCCCTTTACTTGACACATGAGCACGCAGACGGGCTACAGAACGTGGCAATTGGCATTTTACAGGAAAAACTCACTCGCGCGTTTCGAGGGATTTAGAAAACTTGTTAAATGTCGGAAATCGTTTTAAATCATGTAAGTCATGCCGCTAAATTTGAAAGTGCAGGTCAAATGGCAGAATGGCGTTCACCGATCATTTTTCAGGAATTCAGCCGTCCCGATTTGTCTTACGTCGTTGTCACTTAAGTCAAACCAGTAGACGCACAGCGGCGCATGATATACGCTCGATGGATTTATTAAGAAACCCAGCCTTTATCATTCGCCGCTGGGCAGCTGTTGGCTGGGCTCTAGATTGAGCCCCTAAGTCACAATGGGACAAGTAATTTCCGTAGAAACGATCGGTGAGCGCCCTTCTACCACTAATATATCCGATCGCAATGGACAGGGCAACGAGTCCCTGGCTACGCGGATGGAGACGTTGACCTTCTCGCAAACAGGTCGCGGGATCGAGCCACGGGTATTATACACTGTGGTTGGATATGACTGGCCGACGACGGCTAGTAAGCGATTAATGACCATCCAGTCTCCCTTGCTTTTG
>CACRXP010001632.1:19339-38230 GCA_902702965.1 Spirometra erinaceieuropaei | reverse complement strand
CCCTTCCTCTTAATTTAAACTCATTTGCTCAAACGACGCGACTAAATGCTATAATTATGCTTAAAATGGGCGAGAAAAAAACGCAGTTAGCGTCGTTTTCAGACAAAGACTCGTCTTTTCATATTGCTGGATGGGTGGATAGATCTTGATAAAACGACTGTCAAACGCATGCGTAGAAATAAAGATAGTTCTGTTGCTTGATCAAAATTGCATCTTTGTATTCAACAAGCTGATTATTGAAAAGGCAACATCATACATCGCTTTATAATATATTATCGTTACACGAAATTGAACAGTTGATACGCTTCTGTGTCAGTAGTTTAGGTCGCTAAGGGTTGTGGTGTTATTAGTGAACCGGATCGGCCGACAATGCTACATACTGCAATAATTTACAACTATACGTAAATTCATGGTTGATGAATGCATTTTTTCACCGGTAAAAATCCCATTCGAGCTGCGGATAAGGTTTGATGAATATAGTCTACACATATGATCCGCGCTGCTTGGTAACGTTTTATTAGCCAGTATACTGCCATGAATTTAATGATTAAATTTTATTTGAATATTTGCAAATAGCTACCTCAAATAAACTAGTGTTTGGGAATATTTGTAAACATTTTTTGCAGAGGAAGGATTGCTAACTAAGTTAGTACGCGACTAGCTGGTGGTAATCAAAGCTCTATTGTTCTAATCACTGTTGCAAAACGTGTACCTATGGCTACTCTTAAGGCCTAATATGATGTGTTCATATCTTAACCATTTATGAGATCTGCAGGCTTTGTAGGTCAGATCGCCTAAACTAAACTGATTGAGAACTGTGTCAGCACGGTTTTTTCAGCCGGCCTCTATGAAAACGAGTGTACAGGTTTATCCTTGCCTTTGAGCTTTTGCGGTTTCCAATAAAAAGGACATGCCGAAGAATACACGTTTGATCGACACATAGTGCAAATATTCTTTATTTGATATCTGCTCGACGGTAAAACCTGTGTAATACTTCCGCTATGAACGAAGGAAAGCAATCAGAGTATTGAAGATTTTATATAAGATGTGTAAAATTCTATACAGAATTTGCTGAAAATGTCATGCAGATTATTTGCTATCAAGATAACGAGTTTGAGGGAGTCGCGGTTTTCTCAGTACGTCAACAAAAAATAGGTCTACTTGAAGAAGATGAAGGAAAATGGCAGCTCAGTATCGCAGGTGTAATTAGATTTTAAAGACTGCGTATGACAGTCAAATGCACAGGAATTAATATGTTCATGGGGCCGCAACAAGAAACGCATTATCGTATAAAGCAACTATTATTTTGCAGAGGATTCAGCCGACATACTTGTGTTTTCGATAAATCTCGTCGATCCTGTATATTTTTAATGAGACAAGGTAAATACTGAAGCGTGTGAGCGATACGAACGATCGATTAAGGTTCGCGCTTCTATACTAACAGGTAATGTGAATAAAGGGGAGGGAAAAGCGGGGCGACAGTAAGTCACAATGAGAGCTAACTCACCAAAAAGTGTTTTGTTACCGTGTTAACCTGTAAAATTAATGAGTATGCTTGTCAGTAGTAAAGGCCACAAAACAAATTAATGATATTGATGATTTCCAAGATTTGATTTCAGCTTTAATTGGTTAAGTCTGATGACGCACAGAGAGTGCGTTGAAACACACACAGTCAACCAAGATACTATATTTATCATAGCTGTTCTTATCGAATTTCCATCACGTTTGTGAATTTCAAGTGCAGGTTAGTATTGGCAGGGGAATTATATAAGTCTGTCTCACTTGCTCATGGAAGCAGCATGCATATGTTACCCCTGATTTCATATGTTTTCTTTGAAAAATTGGTTGAAAAACTACTCAATGCTAGGAGGTAGTCAGTTAGCCTGAAACGAAATTGTTTGGTTTCCGAGAAATTTAATGAGCGAGCTTGATGTAAATCGCTCAAAACCGACCTTTCTAAACACGGTGCGAAATTTAATATGAAAATTTGAGCTGAAATCCGTCATCTGCGGCGGCATAATCTCGTAATATTCACAAACCGCCAACAGACAGTCAGTCGTATAAAATTGTGTAATCATTTTATCGTAATAACTATACAGGTCTTAGATAAAATTCCAGAAACGTGTTTTTTTCGCCGGTCTTGTGTCGCTGCTGAACGCAGCTGCGAGGGCTTCGGCTCATCTGTAGTTTCCCCAGTTTTCTGCGTGGGTGTTCTGGTATATGGATTCCAGTTTCAACTTGCCTTGTTTAATTTCGGCTCGTGCTTGACAAAGCCTGTTCTGAGAGATTTACTCGAATTGAAGCGAAAAGACGACTCTCAGGAAGCATTCATTATAAAAAAAAACAATCTCAGCGATTATCTCGTTCTTAAAGAAGTACTTCAAGTTCGCACATTAGTTTCCTCGCAAATTAAACAAAGCAAGTTAAAATTGGAGTTCATATATCAGAAAACCCACGGGAAAACTGGAGGACCCACTGTGCAGCCGAAGCGCTCACATTCCACTGATTGTTTCACACAAGCTAACACGCCCACTTTGAGCGGTCATCCCCTAAAACTACGCGCCGGGAAAGCAAGGATCAATGGAAGAAAGTTCTTTTCCAGTCACAGAGTGGTTGCAGAGTGGAATGCCCTGCCTACCGATGTTGCAACCTCCTCCTGTGTGAATTCCTTTAGGTGTAGACTTGACGCGTATCAAGCTTCCCAATTGCCAGCCTCACATCCACTCACATAACCCGGCACCAACTCAAACGTGTTTATACTACTTGTACGTAGTAAGTAAGCGTTATTGATTGCTCTTTCTCGACCAGCTGTCTCAAAGAATTACTCCAAGTTCGAGCATTAGTTTACTCTCAAATTAAACAAGGCTAGTTACAATTGGAGTTCATATACCAGAAAACCCATGGGAAAACTGGAGGACGCATTTAACAGCCGAAACGCTCGCAACTGCGTCAGGCAGCGGCACAAGATCCGCGAAACACACGTGTCCGGGGTCTTAGCTAGCACTCGTATTGTTAGTACGGCAACATGGTTATACAATTAGAGCGGTATGTTATTTGGCGTCCAGGGCCAGAGAGAAAACTGTCTTTATGTACTGATTATTAAATAATGCATTTGAATAAACAGAGGCGAGAGTTTGAGTTCCAAATTAAATGCAAATAAAGAAGAAGATTGGTAGAGAGTCATGAAAAGATTAATTTATTATTCTGGCCTTTTTGATTTCTTGCAGATGTACATCGTCAGAGATAGTAGCAGTAACATAGTGCTCGACATTTTTAAGGGGTAAGTGTTAATCAAGGATCAATGATGCTGGATTGGAATAAATACCAGCGCATATGAACACCGGCACGGAGTCGATATATCGACTGACTGGGTTCTCACTCATCACCCAGAAAACGGCCATTATCAATTAAATGATGTCTTATAGACATTACCCTCAAATAATGTCATTACTGCTGGCTATTCAAAGCAGCTTCTAATGAGCTTTTTAGGCTATAAGTAATAAGCAGGCACTATTTACATTGCAATTTCAAAAGAACCGACGTCATTCCTGCAAAGATTTTGTAATACACATAATTAGCATGGACACAAAATGTGAATAAATAAGACTTAACGACCTACGGCGTGGCGTTTTGCATTAAACTAAACACATTATCTGATGATATACAGGAGTAAACGGATGATATTTAGCCAACAATGCGGCAGCTCTAACAAGACCTCTAACAATCGACCTCCTTAGCTTCAGCGTTCAACACATTCTGTTTATTAATTTTCGGTAGCTAAACAATGACCGAGACATAAGACTGGCTTATTGCTCTATAAGTTGCATAACAAAATTGTTTGATTTTTAGTTCAATGTCCACATAAATTTGCAAACATACATGAATTCCCTCAGCGGTATGTTGTTCTCCTGAGGAAATAAATTAAGTCGTCTTCTTCAGATGAACGCGGTGTTTCTCCGTTCTCTGAGCTTGGAGGTTTTCTATGGGAGGCTGACGGTCGTCTGTCAAAATGTACTTTCTCCAGGTGATCTGTACATGACAAACGTATGGTATGATTGCACATCTACTGTAACATGGTAATATAATAAAAGTGAATTCTGTGGCATGTAACATAATTCAAGTTCAAAACAGTATTTTTTCTCTGACTACGATAGGTTTCTATATCGGACTTTTAGTTTGGCACCTATGCTCGGACAAATGACGGTGAGTGATAACGTTTCTGGATGGATGGAGAAACGTCATCCACCAAGAAACTGCCAAGTTGACTACGTGGTTACAAAACGCATTGCTGATGGCAGACCTACGATCATTAATTTCTCTTCGGAGGAAAATGTAAAGCGAAACTTAGTGAATAAAAAAATATTCAACTGTTCCGAGGACGTGGTACACACGAGAAGACCAATGTACCGAATGACATGTGTTTATTAGCAATTTTCCATTCGTTGGATAACACTGAATATAGTGGCAGAAAATGCCTGTCATGATTAAATTTATAATAGGCAAGCAGACAAGTAGACAAAAAAATCGTATGAAAACCGAAGAGTTTATCCCTTTAGAACAATACCCATGTATACGATATCACGCACCAACGACTGTAGTTTTCATTCATTTTGTTTAGGCAAATCTCGCATAAGCAAACGCAACATGCCATGCATTTTTATGGATTAGTAGGCCAACATACTTTAAATTGTACGCACGCAAATACAATGTAAATACGCCGCATAGGCACAATTTTGTCGAACAACAAATTGCATAAACACACTGGAGCTCTAGCGTGAAATCCACGTGTGCTCTTCCTGTGTTAGTTGCCGGGTAATGGAAAACCCGGTTGGTGAACAAAATACTAACAACATTCCTGGCACAGAGCGGGAAGTTTCCGTAACAGGTAAACGTATTTAGAAAAAAAGGCACACGATTTTGAGGGTTGTGTATGTCATGTACGACAGCAGATAGTATAGAGTGATTCTGCAAAGGCACAAAACGTAATGATTTGCAAGAGCAGTCTGGAACACCGAATGTAATGCCAACGTGCATTCCCTAACCTAGTTGATAGAGGAGGGAAACATTTTGGTGACAAACAAATTTCGGATCGCTTGGTAAACTTTATACGTATTCATTTAAATTAATAAAGGTCCAAAACGACATCCATTGTTTACAATTGTTTCACTCTGAAGTCACCTTTAAGTCATTAATGAGTAAGCAATACGGACTACTGCTCAGCAATGCTTATGCTGGTTTTCCTCACTTTCTACGATGTGTGAAAACCACGTTTTTGTCTGGGACCACACGCAAAGGATGAAAATGTGAGGGGATTTTATTCTCATAGCTCAACGCAAATTTGATTTGCGAAGGTGTTGAGTCCGAAAAAGAACCCGTATGAGTTGCAAAATGTAAACTGTTGCGTCAGAATTGATCTATTAGATAAGTAACTGTATTGTAATGTAAATTAGGTAGGAAGCATACGAATATTCGACACGTGAAATTAGCACAGACGTCTGCGGCATCTATTCGTTCACAAAACTATGCTTATGGTGCGAGCATGTATTCATTGACAGGCATTGAATAAAAAAACGGTCAAAATTATCGGCGGCTGCTGATGATGGAAACATGGATTCGAAGATACAAGTGAATACTAGACGGCATTGACACTGGTATATCTTTGATGCAGACATAGGGGAAAATTCAGACTAAATTCGCAGGTCCAGAGGGTAAATATATGGTCTCACGCCCAGCAGGAGATTACATGAATGCATACATCTGCACATTTCTCTGCGGCATTAGGTTATGATTACGAATATCTAGATGAAAAATTCAAGAGAACCTGTAAAAGTTCAATAGAGTGCAATCGCACATTTTGGATAGAACAAGATAAAGCTAAGGTTAGATTTACGATCTTCGTACACAAGAGGATAAAATTACTCACCAAAACGTGAACCAGACATAGCTCCTTAGCTTAAAATAAACTCAAAACTATTGATTTTTGTCGTCGAACCCGTACTTATTGTTTGCGCACAGGCTAAGACAGCAGGACCAAACACTATCAAGGCATGCAAGACAGAAATATTAGCAGGACCTCTGCAGAATTAGCTGAACAACAACCATCTAAAACTGCATCTCCTCACTTCGCTGGAGTTTCAGGTCATCATGTAATGACTGAGAAAACAGACGTCTGTGTGAATTAGCTCAACGCCAAGTTGCCCTTTTAACATCACAGGGGTGTGATGCCTGCCCTTAACGAGCTTTCACCGCTCAGCCATCAGATAATTTTGAAACGATTGTTTAGACGCCCTTGCATGGCATCCAGTATCGCTGCTCGTAGACAAGTGATCAGCCGGCTCAGGAGTCACCGCTTAATCACTGATACTATGCCTTATCCCTTCGACCGCTTTGAGAGGACAGGCCTCATGCCTGAGAGGTGTATACCCATTGTATTATCAGTAATTGTTGTGGCGAGTAGGAGAAGTTAGAAAGGTCAGAAATCTACAATTATGCCTATTCATAAATGGTTTGCAAATTCTTAATTACATCTCCAAAATGATTTTTTTAAATATATTTTTAAGTATCATAAATTTGCGGTGATTTCGAGGCCTTTTCTTCAGAATGCAGAGAGAAACTAGCCATATCTGAAAGATAACTGAGCGGTTTCTTATGAAATAGCAGTGTTCTGAATGCGCGCTTAAGTGGTATTTTGCATCGGCAATGCAAAAATAAAGCAGGAGCTGTCGTGGGATCGAGTTCCACCGAGACACCGAGATTTTCAAAGCTGGTTGAAAAAGAAGTAATTGATTATATCCGCGACCAGTTGCCTTATCCGCTTTATTATATCCGGTCGGGTCTGTCACTGCAAGCACGTTATGATCTTCATGCAAGCAATCTCGCATGTTGGAGCATTTGCTATTGCCTTTTCGGATGTTCCGACTTGCCGCCCACCAGTCTACGTTCACTAAATATTCTTTATATCTTATTGGGCTTGTACCAGTACCCGAAGCGGTGAGCACATTGTTCCCTGAAGGCAATGCAGGCTCGATTTTACTTATTGAAAGGGGAGTTTCAAGACGTGTCCGGCGATTTGTTTTACTTAAACACGCCTTTGCATAAGAGCGGACATCTGGTATAGTAACAGTCAAAATACACCGTCGTCGTTCATTTCTAATTTCCAGCGGAAGCGCACAAACATAAATTCCAAATGCAGCTATCCGAATAAACTACCGCTACCTGTAGAGTCGCCGCATTCCGAAATATGCAACAAATTGTGGCACATTATATGCTACATTGTGTTCTACATTTTCTCGAAATTAAGTGGAAATCATGCCACAGTTTGCGCCAAATGAGGAAGCCTGTAAGATCGTGAGCATTATAGTAATTTTAAAAGTAATATCGAACTAGCACATTATATCCAAAGCTTGTAGTTGTAAACGCTTCTAGATGTTTCTCGGCAAGTTTTGAAACGTTTCAGCATTCATTGTTAGTCTTAGTAGGAATACACCGACGTGACTATCATCAGCTACGCGACAGACAATTTTTTCCTATATATCTTATGCAAGTGCATATAATGATGGACTACAAAGTCGCCAAAAGTACGTTCAGAGATCACGACAATGAAAAACGTCAAAACAATTACTATTTAGTTGTGCTTTTGCCTAATTTCTTTAAGCTCTATTGTATGTGAGTAGAATATACGACGAGGCATTCCGTGGAAGTGCTTGCAGATTGACGTGTTTTTACTGTTCATCGACAAGTTGGCATCTTTAGTGTATTGGAAAATGTGCAGCGTAGGCACTTTTGGTGCTGTCTGTGTCATCGTAACAAAGATACGCTCTTACTACTGTGTACTAAAAAAATCTGTCAACATAGACACATGCAAATTAAAACAATAAGGGCCTGAGTTTAATTTTATAGCTTAAAATTCGTGGTTTATTCAGAGAAATTTGTTCAGTAATCTGCCTCGTTAATTATTATGGATGGTTGTGTTTAAAACTCATATGTGCATTTAAAACTGCTGGGTATGCCTGATTACACCTCACGTCTATTGGATCCGTCTTTTCTACGAGGACGTGCATAAGTAGTCTTAGTGCAGTACTTTCGTTTATTGGGTAATCAGCTGTAGGAAAACTTAAAAATCGACTTAGAAAATCAGACGAAATGATATACCGGTCGACTTTATTCACTGTCTTCTGGCTCGTGCTTTCGCTTCATAGTGATCGTAAGTTCTACTGAATGATTTCTTGGAAAACGCGTCAGTGGTTTTACAGGTGTATTATACAGTAGATTGTGCATCAGGGAGAAAATCCGCGCAAACTTGCTTGAAGCCTTACAAAATATTATACCTGCTATGTGGTTATGGCGGTTTCGTCGGCCCATTATCATGACAATAATGAGTCACGATTGACATGATAAATTTCCTAGGTTTAGGCTGTCGATTGTGGAACATCTGGACAGTGCTATTTTTGCATGTCTTATGTATTAAAATTGTTGTATGTGAAACCATTCACTCCAGATACGATCATAATATTTTGCATCGACAACAGAAACGACTGTCGAGATGGCGAGACAAGAGGAACGCAAGTGCGATCGGCCACGGTCTGCAAACAGTCCGGTGGAGGAGGAGACAATAAAGGTCGCGGTCATTTACGGGGTTGAAAAAAAGTATATTTAAGAATATAACTTCAGAGAAGGCAAAACATATGATTATCACATTTATCGGGCAATTTCTTCAAACTGTACAACAATGAGACGGTCAATATTAACCTTATTTTTTCCGAGTAAGGATGCTCTCGTAATTTTTATTTGAATTGTAATAATTTAGACTATTGTCTAAGTTATGGTCAATGACGATTCAAAAGAGGGACATAACTTAATGCGAAAGAGCAATAACGTGCAGCAAAATGACGGCGAAATCACAATGAATAATCATACGGGACATAAAACCGATCTCCCAAATTACGATTGTCAATGATCGGAAGATGGGTGCCAGAGTTTATGCGGAACATTATGCAAACGCCAGAAGACAGTCTTCCAGTTCAAAAAAACGTAATTGTCGCAGTTGACATATATGTGTATAACAAATCACAGACACAATTTAGGTGATGAATTATAGTGAAAATTCTCTCAACTCGTTCGACGCTGCTACGACCACAGGCGCTAATTAATCCCAAGAAAGGGTAGCAGTACTCAAATAAAGGAAAGAACAAACATTTGCTTATTTTCCAAAATTATTTTCGGATGAAAAAAATAACTTATATAAACTTAAAGAAAATCATGAAACGTTAAAAAAATACTGAAGTATATTGCCGACTAAAAGCGATTTCTTGAGTAAAGTTGCGATATTAAATATCATGCAGCATTATTGCAAGATAAGTCAATTACTTTGGGCTGCCGGGTTTCGAACAAATATTTTTTCTTGTCGTCCTCAAAAACTACACTGTGAGGTAAGCAAATGTTTAATTAATATGGTTTTGATATTTTACCTCATTCAGTAACACAATACGTCTCTTTCAAATTATGTTAGTAAAAGAAGGGTATAATTTATTCTCAACAAAGTCTCTAATAATGAGCTTTGCAAGTTGTGATATGGCCGTTCATAATATATTATGTCCTGTAATTATTAATGCCGCTCTCCAAATTTCATGAACCCCCATGATTTCCTCTTCAAACCATGATAGTGGAAAATTGTTAGCTTGCAGATTGAAAACCGCAAATGTAACCAACTCCAACATTATTTGGGAATTCTAAAGTATTGTATGCGGTGCTTTTCATTAAGACATTTGTTGAAGATTAATTTCCTATAAAATTAATAAAAAGCGAATGTTTTTGTAAATATTTTGTATATTTTTGTGGGATCATCTAAAATGGGTGAAAAACTTCACTGTTATTAGGTAATACGTTTTTCAGGGTGTAGTTTTTGCGGGCAGTTGACATTTAAACTATTGAATGAACATTATGACATTTGGATGGTTGTCATAGTGTAGACGAGCATTAATGATTAATTCAAAGTTAAAAAATAGTGGAAATGTGAACATTAATTTGTTTCGTTCATAGAATAAACGCATTGACTGCAGACAGATTTACGCGGTTAAAAAACAAAATATTCACAAAGAATTTCCCCAGTCTTAATTTCCCACATAATGTTATTTGGATAACACTAAAAATAATAGTTTAGGGTAAGTAATTGAAGTATGGAAAAGAAAAGTAAATGAACTCATTTAAGCAGAATAAAGCGGGCATATCTACCAGTTAAACATGTCACAGTACAAATGCGTATGTAAATCCTCCGCGTAAACAACAATCAAACATAAACAAAAAATGAATGGCTGTAATCGTCATAAGTGCGCACAGAAGGATATTTATGTACTACCTAGTCTGACTTGTTGTAAATAATTGTTTATTTTCGTTGTCCGAAATCACCATTTTAATACATAACTTAAGAACCAGATAATATTATTAAATATGCGCAGGCATATAAAATATCATCATGTATCACTAACGTTGTAAAAAACATTAAAATTGAACTAATACATAGCAGTGCAATTAACACGTAATCTTATGTATTAAAAAAGCATAATCATCAAAATGCTAATAAAAATTCGTTTTACGGCAAACGTCGGCCGTGTTGCTCGGCCCTCAATCTACGAACGGCGGTGGTCTTTGAGAATATGTTGTTGGTCGATCTATTTTCCAAAAATTTCGACGTGATTCAAATTAGCAAACCCATTTATTTCCCTGCCGACGCAATGCAGGGAGAACGCGGCTTGTATTTTGGCTGCATAAAAAGGAACCTATAAGCGTAAGCCCGCCGCCTCTCCACATCGGGCCAGCAACACGTAGGGCACCAATATTTAGGTGTGATTGGTTACGCTTCATTTTGTCATCACCATCAAAAAAGCTGTTTCCGCATATGTTTGGAAACATCAGAAAAATGCAGTTCCACTTTCTTATCGTTGTGACGTACTGATAGAGAGAGATTATCCCGATAATCCAACCAGTTCCATGCTGTTTGTATTCGTGCAAACTGAATGACACATCACTGTCTTTTTAACGACTCCAAAAGTGGTTATTTCGCCCATACTTTGCGGTCCACATGTCAGCTGTGCATTTTCAAATTAATATCACATAAATAACCCTAAAACTTACCATGTCCCGGTGCTGGAATATGTAAAGGAATAAAGCTCAGAAGCTTATGTTTAAAGGGATGAAATTTGTTCATTAAAGACACGCCTGCATTAAAAATAATCATAGTTATGGTGCGTTTGTGCGCTTGGGGGGTCGACACCGTATAATCGATTCAAATTATTGTTTGGCAGAGCGCTTTCTGGTCAATCATCTGTGTCATTCACTCATTAGCACACACGCAAGTGCTTAAGGTCATTACGGCAAGATTAAATGGGAAGCAGTCTTGCGGCCAAACGTGATATCAGACTACTACGAAACATGACAGGTCGAAATAGACTGAATTCACATGCATGACTCACCCTCATACTGGGAAAGTAAACCAACCAGACTCCTTTACGTGCATTACGATTACTCACGCATTTTTTGAGGACTCAAATGTCGAAGGAGTGTGAGAAAAGTTTGCTACTATGTCGTGCAGCAGTGTCACACATGAACTAAACAGATAAAGGTCAAAGTAATGCTGTCTGTCCTTATTTGGTTCTCCATAGACCGAGGTAATTTGGTCAAAGGCAAAAAATCTGCATTTGTCGAGCGTAAAGTGTGCGGGGGATGGCAGTGGAAGTGATTTTAGTGGGGCTAGTAGTGGTGGTATTTGTAGTTGGTGGGCTAATTATTTTTCGCCATTTGTACTTAAATTCCACAATTTCTCTCTGCATGTTCTGTGCTCACTTGATGAAAAATCGTAGAAAATACGCAAATATGCATTTCTCCTTCAAGGACGAGGTAGGAATAAGTCACAGATGTTAAAAGAATTGATCCATACATATTCACGTTAAGAGAAATCTGTCTCATGAACAATTTCATTAAATAACAACTTCTGCACAATATTTTCCGCAGTTTTCTCTGCGGAACATTCATATCCGAAGCGGGTTATCTTGAAGTCCGCCAATGTAGCGGACGTTGCCTTTTTGAAGGAAATCATTCTATTAAGAAGTCACAACTATCTTCATAAGAGCGGATATACTCGAAATATCAGTATGTATTTAAAACTTCCTACTTCAGTATTTTCCCGGGTACAGAAAGCTCATTTCGTTACTTAGTTTCCTATGATCATTGAAGGGTCATCCGACGAGTTGGTGGATTCGCCAACTTCACTACTACCTCTGCTTCTGACAAAGGAAGTCCTTATCTATTCCTTTCAGCTTCATACAAATGTAGCGTAATAATTGACAGCTTCTCTTATCATTCTTTTTCAGAAAATAGAAATGTTTTAGAGTTGCGCAAATTCCCATTGCAGTAATCAGAAGACGAGTTCGCGAGCATAGGAAGCTATCGATAAATTCTCTTCGGGCCAGTACAATTATATGGGAAGGGGTAGAAGTAAAAATACGTCAGTGGAATGATAAATCGAATGTAAATTAGAATGTATTTTGACGGGGGGACCTGACAGGCTGAACTCTCCCTGTGCTCGTCATTATGCTGTTATGATGTTCAAGTTTTTTTGCTGGAATTCTAAGACTTTGCGATAGGCAACGATTACCGATTCACGCCATTGCCTTGACTTACTCAGGGATATCATATCAAATTTGGCTGTATGCAGTGAGTACGTCCTATTAAATACAAAAGTATGAGAGCAGTAAAGTTGATTTCTATTGCGTATTTGACAGTTTACGTCGGTTCAAATTATGCTTCAGAGAAAAATAACAGCAAATTGGGCGCGCGTGGGCAACGTCGTATTATTTTTGCGGGTCCAACGCGTCCGTGTCAGCGAGCAATGGCATTGGACGTGTTGTCCAAGAAACTTGCTCATCCATGTACAGATTTAGGGCTTATGAACATGAGCGTTCTCAGGTAAATACCGCGAGGAGTCTGCAGATTATGGGTGCAACCGTGACTGAACGCAGCTAGACACAAAGCTTACCAGGCTGCTTTAGCTAACTTGCCTGCAGTTGCGACTGACTGACAGACACAGGAAAGTGTGGCGATGGAGACGCTCATTCAGTTTCCATTCCAGGACACATAAAGGTGGGCAGTGTTTGGGAGGTTAACCGGCCACATATATGTCGGACCTGTGCACAGAATGAGCGGATCTTGTGCATCGAATAGGGCATGGCCTGTCTGCAGTAGCAGTTGGTAACCACCGTTTGGAGCTCGACAATTTGCTGGATGGAAGTCAGTGATTTAAATTCGGCGTCATGCTGCACATGCACAATTTCGCGAGTTTATAAGACAAATGCATAAGGAGAATGGCTGTTATCTCCTAGGGGATATTGAGCTGAGGCGGCGCATGACATAAGTGCTCAGATAGGGAAACGTTAGGGTTTTTGTAAAAGAAACTAAGTTGCCGCGCGACCATGGGGAGTTTACATGGACTTGAGCAACTGAACTGCTAAGAACGTCGCCATTGACAGTGGAATGGTTGGATAACGTCATTAAAAAAAGTTATTAGATTATCTGTAATAAGTGAACTCAGGTGTCTGTAACTTCCATAGCTGTCGATGGAAACCCACAGCAAGGTTGTTTGCGTGCAACTGTTATGCTCTTGTTCAAATCCTGCGCATGCCGAGAAGCAATGTGATCTACACACTAAGGCGTCTATATCCGGAAAATAATAGAAACTTAGTTGTGGGTTTCTGATTCATATTCGGAAAAGGGTGTCAAATGAGATCATTAAAACAGATTCAAGCATGCATGTCAAAAGTTATGGAAATTTATGTTTTGTTGGACTCACGATGAAATGTTTACCTATGAATCCGCATATCTGAGTGGCTTTTGCTCATAGTTTTTTTAACTTGGGGCATAAGTCAGGAATATTGGTATAGCACAGACCTACACTTTTCATTTACTGGGCTTCCAATACTTCATTATCTATAAGACGTTTGTGGGTGTTTTGCGGGACAAATATCAAGAGACAAAATGTTGCCGGTAAGGGTGACATTTGCCATTGACATTAAAGTAGAAGCTTGGTCGTTGGAAATCCTTGACTTCGTTGATTTTAAGGTAGTTGATAAATTTATTTTAAGAATATATTGGACATGAATGACCTGGAATAAGAAATATTAACAAATTTAGTCTTCTTACTGACAGGGGATGGAGACCGTATTTATAGTAAAATTCGAAGTATAGTAACGTTTTTTAAGAACGTCTTCCATCGACTCATGCTTACCGCCTACTATGTGCTAGTTGTAATGGTAAGCGAGCTTAAAGTCGTCTGTTTACAAAGACGTCTTAGCTGAGGCAGGTATTGACGATTAGTCGTGAATTTATATCATGAATATAAAAAGACTTAGGATAGTATCACAAAGTAACCCACTCGTAATAAGGGATAATTTCAAAAAAGTTTTGAATTCGTACCAATTCACATTGGTTTTGAAGGTAGGATTTGGAAAATCCAGAACGTAAGGGGGTTAATTATATGACTTATTAGCTTTATTTTATGTCCCTTATGCTGACATTTGCCAAAGGATCTTTATATCGAAGAATATTGTTTTGGTAACTGATTCTAGAAACGTGATATTGTAGGATTGACACGAACTTTTGAGTTAAAATACATATTTAAAAGGAGGTTTGAGGTTGGCCCTTGTCCGATGATGTACAGTGCGTGACATATCTCATGAAATGTTGGCTGCAATTCTGAAGTGCGTTTTCGATTAGGAAGGATTACTTGGTCGCGGTTGTGAAACTGATTATCTTAAGGCATACTCTTATAACATTTCGGACTCGGCAGGATGTCGGCTTTTAAATGCAGTTCTTTTCAATCTCCTGTAGAAAGCGTGCTCGGTAAAAATGACTACTTAAGTAGCATGCGTTTTTCTCATTGATTTTCGATGGTTCTTGAAGTTCAAATATATTTTATAGAAACCACAAACAAAAATATGCTTTATTTTAGTCAATCAATAGAGAATCACGTCTTCTTTATATTTTATACTTAAGGAATGAGTATAATTAGGTTTTAAAAAGTTTCTAATTATGAGACTTTTTAAGGCCGCGATATGTCCATTCACATAGCATTGTACCTGGCCATTTACCACTGCTCCTCATGAAATGTACAACATGGTCCGCATCCTTTGCAAAATTTTGTGGACCCTGTATGATATCTCTTTAATGACAGAAAAATATGGGATTTTCTTTACGCGGAACTCATGCACCTTGTATAGTGTAATCACTAAGCGCTAATGCAACCAATGATCAGGATCAACATTTTTCGGCAATTAGAAAACTTTTTTAAAACCTAATTATCCTCCTTCGATAAGTATAAAATATAAAGAAGACGTGATTCTCTATTGATTGACTAAAAGAAAGCATATTTTTGTTTGTGGTTTCTATAAAATATACTTGAACTTCAAAGACCATCGAAAATCAATAGGAAAAACGCATGCTACTTAAGTAGTCATTTTTACCGAGCCCGCTTTCTACAGGAGATTGAAAATAACTGCATTTAAAAGCCGACATCCTGCCAAGTCCGAAATGTTATAAGAGTATGCCTTAAAATAATCAGTCTCACAACCGCGACCAAGTAATCCTTCCTAATCGAAAATGCACTTCAGAATTGCAGCCAACATTTCATGAGATAGGTCACGCACTGTACGATATGATTTATACAAAAAATACTGATAATTGTTTTTGCCAGTGATCATGAACAACACGGTCGCTTCACACATCAGAGCGGTTCTCTGTGGATTTGTGCACTACTTGAGCATTTCCGAATGTTTGAAAAATTGCATCTGAATTTAGTAAAACAAAAAACATTAAGATAATAATTGAATCATATAAATAGGCATTTTATATGTATGGTGGTGTTCTATCCGTTCTGAGAAGGTGGCCTTGGATGGCGACTGGATAGCTTTCTTGACAATTTGTTTATTGAGACAGATTTACCAAAGGTACATTTCGTCCAATCGGTGGGTTGTGGGATCAGTTGCTATTTGACAATGTATTTGATTGATAAATATGTTTTGGATAAATTGGCTATTGCTGTTGTAAGTACTTGTTATGACTCATTGATCATTATTTGAGGTCCTAAATGTCAGTATTTATTCATGTGCCCTGGAATAATTTGAGCTGCTTTTTTGGTGAACACATATGTTGAATGTGTTGCTGCTATGGTCTTTTATGTTTTCAATGCTGTATCTAGATCGCTAATTTTCTTAATTTGTCGAAGTGCGAAAGGTTAGGTCGCAGTTGCTATCCGGGAATGACGAGGCGGACGGCGAGGCCCCTGTTTTACGGGAATTGTGGGAAAGGGGGGTTATACGGGTGGGGTAAATATGTACGCTGGTAGAAGAATGCTGGAGTTTGTGGGAAAAAATAAAGTTACCGGCCAAAGGGTTAGGATGTTTTAAACAGGTGGGATAATGGCAGAGAATAGAAAATTGCCGTTGAAAACAGCACAACCTGCGGAAAATGACAGAGGGAAATAGTAATAGGATAAGCGCGACATAGCACCCTGGGGACCACTAAGGAGTAGGCGCCGGATGGCAAGGTCATTCCGCATAGCATAACCGAAAACCGCAGGCATGAATGTCAGTGAAGTGGCGAACGGAAGTAGAAATAACGTCAACAAAGCCGAATTGTGCGGTAAGTGACTAAGCGGATCATTAAGACGTAAGCAAAAATACGCGGCCACGGAGACGCAGCAGTTGCTGGCTTACGATTTGGCGTAATATAAAAAGACGACGTAGCTAGTAACCGTGGTGATGTCGGGAAAACAAGAGTAAAACGGGGCAACCGGCATGGTTCACCAAGTTATCACCGTACATTGTGTCCTCTTTTAGACCGTGGATTGCAAGAAAGGCGAGGAAGGCAACTCCACAAGTCAATCAGCCAACGAAATTTGGCAAAATACATGATGTGATTCAGTCACCGAAGGTTGTGAAGTATTTGCAAGCTAAGCGACTGCTGGCGTCGCAAGTAATGTGTCGATGCCTCGTGCCAATGCGGTTGCAATTCTGCGAAAACAAACGGACGGTTTTGCCTTCAGATAAGGCTAGCAAGTTGTAGCATGTACTTTGCAGATGTAGCAAATGCAGAACGAGAAGGGCACTGAGAACGGCCTCAGTGTTTGCACGAAGCCGCCTAACATTACCAAAGGCAATGAAGACAGCCCTTGTATTTATGTAAGGAACAGGGGCATTTAGATGTGCAGCCTCTGTGGACATCAGTTGTAATAAGGCGGTCAAGTGGTATGGAATCTGGAGTGATGTATGCACGAAATTCCTCCTTGACGAAATGAGGCAGCTGGGTGATGAAAACGTCGAAGTCCAAATTGACGAACCATTAATAATTAAACGGAGGTACAATGTCGGTCGCTTGAAGAAGCAGAATTTGATTTCAGGTTATATAATCCACTGTATTAAGCATTCCTAGGCATGTACGATACAAACAAAAGGAAGACTGTGTTTGAGCAAGTAAACGACCGCAACTGGTTTTCCCTGAAGGCTGTAATACAGAAGTGAGTGGCCCCAGGCAGTGTGATAGCCACGGACCAATGGAAGACGTATGGTCGGCCTGCGGAGGAGGGCTCTCGCCATGTTACGGGTAATCATTCCGTCAGGTTTGTTGATCCGCTCACCTGGATCCGCCTACTGGAGCACGCTAAAGAAGAAATTGCGCGAGAAGGGACCGTTTAAAGGAATAAGAGTTTGGGAACTCCTCGATGAAGCTCAATACCGCCCCTGGTGTGGTATGAAGACAAGTAACCAACCGGAAGCCTGGTAAGTGTTCCTAACGCATGTGGTTCAAGCGCAAGATCATGCTCTCACTTTTTACGTCCATCCCACCGGACTTGGCGCGCGACGTGCTACGCAAACGCTTCGAAGAAAGGTATGACGAAACGACAGGGTCGCTAAAGCTCCAGCACCTAATGCAGCTCTTTGCATTCTGCCAACGAACCTTTTTCACCTTCGATGGCAGAATTTATGGAAAAAATCAAAGGAACACCCATGCGTTACCCAATATCCAGCCTAGTTGCGGAATTGGTTTTGCAAGAGCTGGAAAAGGTTGCTTTCAGCCACTACAAACCTGCGTTTTGGCACCGATACGTGGACGATACATTCGTCATTATTGAAAAGGACAAGCTATCGGGTTTTCAGTCTATGCTTAACAGCATATTCCTCGACATTCAGTTACAAGAGAAGACGAGGAGGACAAGAAACTACCCTTCCTTGGCGTGCTCGTCACGAGCACACCTGACGGTAAACTCAGCACCACAGTGTAAAAAAGGCGACAAATACAACCCAGGTCCCTAATTATCCTAGCAACCACCCATAAGTGCACAGACGGGGCTATGTGAGGGCGCTTTTCGACCGGGTAAAAACATACTGTAGCGCGCCCGAAGGAAGGATGCAAGAACTATGTCAATTAACAAAGAACGGCTACCCAAATAGTTTCATCAGTCCCTGCTTACGCACACACCTACAACGGACAATTGGAAGAGAGACACTAACAATTTGGCACTCCCTACCGTACATGCAGTGTGTGTCCGAAGCTGCAGAACGCATTGAGTCAGAACTTGACGTGGGTATCGCTCATCATCCGGCGGCTACCTTGCGCAGCAGGATGATGAAAATGAAGGATCGGCTGGAGCAGGTGAACAGTCGGGCGTAGTCTATCAAATCCCGTGCCAAAACTGTCCTTGCCACCACACAGACCAGACAGGCCGACGTCTCAGCTCACTAATACTTGAGCACAATAGGGCCGTTCGAAGAGGCGATTCCCTATCTCAGGTCGTCACTCACACGCTTGAGGAAGGCCATAAGTTTGACTTCGCCAACACGCGGATAT
>CACRXP010001631.1:19816-43481 GCA_902702965.1 Spirometra erinaceieuropaei | reverse complement strand
CCCCCCCCCCCCCCCCCCCTGTAGCACATGACTGAAGATTTATATTTTAGGGTGGCGTAAAGAAGTATGAACGTCATTCGCGCGAACCCGATTCAGTCGCGCACGCACGCGAAACTTCAATAACCCTTCCGAATATTTCAGCTGCAGCAGATAAAAGGCTTGGGTCCAGAAACGTAAGGCAGAGAGGAGTCAGACCTTACAGAGGTCCTGCGTTCTGTTTAATACAGGCGTCTGCGTAGCCTGATTCAGGTAGGTACACGAACCAGAGCACACGTTACATGCTTAACGGGGAAGGAGGAGATGCCATACCAGTCACCGTATCCAAGCCAACTTCCAGTTGCTCTGACTCCTTCGTATCACTGAAGTTCGGTGGGAATGAAAGGAGTAAGCCGCGTCGATGTAACCCAAGGCACCGTAGTCCTCCTAGATAGTAGTGGGTTTCGTCGGGCACGACAGACGAACGAACATGAGACGGGACCCTAGGAACCCTCGAAACTTGTCTCCGGTCTGGTCAGCGAACTTGGGTCTTGCCTACCTCACTTTCTGCTGTCTGAAATATGCTTTCTGTCATAAATATTTACCGCTTGAGAACGGACGCACTTTCTCAGGTTTTGGATAGAAAATAAACAGATCAAATGCTTTATGAATTTATTTGCAATGACACAACCGTCACGGCTGCGGTATGTCTGTTCAAATCATCCGTCCTTACACCGTTTTCCTTCAGACTTTAGTCTTCTTAAGTTGGAGCTGCGCAACACAGATAACTGTTTCTGACCGCGAACAGGTCTTTCTAACAATGCTTAGTCGCAGACTGCTCTCATTTGATCTTCCTTCTTCCTGTCATTTTCAGTTAGTTTTTCAGATCGTTAAATTAGACCTGGACTACGGACGGAAGGAGTCGATCAGCGAGATCGTAACAAGCATAGGCCATGTGTCTATGAGGAGTTTCCTTAGTTTACTCTCCACCTTAATCTACCTGCCTTTGACACTGAAAGGGAGAAGTTAATTATGTCCAGCCAGCTGCCCGCAAAGGAATCAGATGCCTCAGATATCTGGAGTATACTACATCGGAAGAAACCTCGCATTCTGTTTGAAAGAAGCGGCTAACGGACAACGCGAGCCGGAACGATGGTGAAACAGCATTAGTTATTACTACAACTCCTTTCCTGAACACTTCTTGGTGCCTGTGGTCGTCTTAATCTTTGTTGAAATTGTCGCCGCCGCCGCCGCCGCCGCCGCCGCCGCCGCCGCCGCCCTCATCATCATCATCATCATCATCATCATCATCATCATCATCATCATCATCATCATCATCATCATCATCATCATCATCATCATCATCATCATCATCATCATCATCATCATCATCATCATCATCATCATCATCATCATCATCATCATCATCCTCATCATCATCATCATCATCATCATCACAGCCACCGCCGTCCCATGCGGTAACTTTCCTGCACTTATTTGGCAAGATATTCTGGTCGGATGTGGTTATATAGCCCCACCTGATGTAAATAAACCCAAGTCACCTCTAATACAAGACCGGTGGTAGTTGGGGTTTTTGCAAGTGGGGCCGGGGAACGCACAGGCGACGAGGTCAAGTACTTGTATGCAAAAGAAAAGCCATTGAGAATGCGCGGTTGTACTTTGAGTGGTTGAGAAATAGTTGCGCTAACCCCTAACCCTAACTCCTAACTATCACCCCTTACCCCCTAACCTCAAAAGTATTGTGCCCATCAGGTGGAGCTACCAAGCCATATTTTACCGATATTCTCCTTTGGTCGCCAGACGTGACAAATCCTGTCCCATCTTAAGCGAGTATTCTCTATCTTAGTGGTTTATTGCACGGTAAGACGATGGACACCATCTCAGTCTGATTAAACCATAGCGACATTTCCTAGCTCACTTAAAGTGAGAAGGCCCAAAGGCTAAACTTAGGCGAGGAAATACCTGAATGTATTGGTTTCAGTTATTTGGAAACTCTCAATGGTGGGTAGTTGTAGTGACACCCTGTTGCTGTTGGCGTCGCCTGTGCAACTGCTAGTTGCTGCCAAATCGGCGGCTGCTTCGCCTGCCCACACTTATTGGTGCTCACACACGATCGCCGTTTGTCCAGCGCTAATCAAGGTTATAGGCAGCATCATCAAATCGCGCGGCGTCCACAGATGGGCCAATCAGTGAGGCCCTGATGATGGTATAGGCTATGCCGACATTGTACACTTTACTTACGACCAGCAGTCGCAACTGTGCACTTTTAAAAATCAAAGCTACCTTCTCTACCTTGTCGTCCCGGCTTACGATCTGCAAACACGTTATTGCAGAGGGTTCGAGAAAACTCACCACCTGCCTGGTATTCAGCAATACGGTGGTCAGGAAGGTCCGGCTGGGCATACAGGTGGTGAGCATGGCTGTCCAGTCATCCTCGTCCTTCTGACTCCTGTTGGGTTGTTGTTGTTGTTGTTGTTGTTGTTGTTGATGATGATGATGATGATGATGATGATGATGATGATGATGATGATGATGATGATGATGATGATGATGATGATGATGATGATGATGATGATGATGATGATGATGATGATGATGATGATGATGAAAAATCCTGGCCATCTGCGCGTTGTGGACCAGGTGGTGTGGTGTCACGCTTAGGTGCGGGCCGGTCGTGGCCGCCACCTGTGCCCTCCCCTCCCCCTCCGGTCTTCTTGACTCCGTCCTAACATCGGGATTAGGCGAGGGAATAGAGAGTGCGGTAGATGCCGGGCAAGTGCACTATCACTATAAAATAATTCACGCGCAAGTCACCCTGCCTGCTGCACTTAGCTTTGTAGCACACGGTGGACATAGTCCGAATCGATGGTCGACCTGTTGGTCATGAACGTGAGAATGAGACACCTGACTTTCGCCTTACAACATATTGTGCTTTCTAACTATACCCCTTCAAACGCTGCGCATAACTAATATATATGTATATATATCCTTGCTGATATATATATATATATAGAAGAAGACGGGAAGGCGATCGCTGGGACCAGTGGTTTATTTGTCCGACGTTTCGAACTCTCACGCGAGCCCATCGTCAAGGAATGAAAATACTGTACAACTCATCGCATATTTAGCTCTTCTCTGCCGGGAATGACCTCCAGCTGCGCTGATGATTTGTTCACGCAGTGCTTGATAAGCGATTGGCAGATCGATATGTCGATTGATCGTGTCCTCAGTTGAGTGCCACGCTTCCTGCAGCAGGCGAGCAACTCGGTTGTCTGACTGCCCTAGTATTCTCACGCTCTCGAAGTCAAAGGCGTGCCCTGGCGAGGAGGCGTGGGCGGCTACCAAGGAGAGTTTGTCGTTCCGTCCCACGGCCAATTCATGCTCGTGCATTCTCGTGCGGACCTGTTTGCCGGTTTCACCAACATAACTGGCCTGACCGGAATTGCAGTCTATCCAGTTCACGATGGAAACGGAAAAAGATGGCCAGTTGCCGTTTCTCGACGTACTAGTCCAGAGAAAAGGCGATGGGGGACTAAAAACAACAGTTTACCGGAAGGCGACGAATACCTCTCGTATTCTGAGTTTTCTCAGCAACCACCCCCTTTCGCACAAACGCAGCTGCGTAAGAACACTCTACGGACGTGTAGAAACCCACTGCACGGAGCCAGCCGACAAGAAGGCCGAGGCGCAGTTCCTGAGGAAACTCTTCATCATGAACGGCTACCCTGGGAATTTCGTCGAAAAGTGCAGGCGAGAAATCCGGGGAAGAAAACCGAAGGGGCAGCCGAAACCGAAGTGCTGGCGCGCAGTGCCGTACATAGCTGGTTTGTCAGAAGAATTCGCCAGACTGGTGAGCGAATTTGGGATCGGCGTCGCGCACAGACCTGAAGCAACAATCCGCCGGCAACTCATGCAGCCCAAGGACCCGATTCCCATAGATCAGAAATCGGGAGTCATTTACCGGATAGACTGCAATTGCGGTCAGGCCAGTTATGTTGGTGAAACCGGCAAACAGGTCCGCACGAGAATGCACGAGCATGAATTGGCCGTGGGACGGAACGACAAACTCTCCTTGGTAGCCGCCCACGCCTCCTCGCCAGGGCACGCCTTTGACTTCGAGAGCGTGAGAATACTAGGGCAGTCAGACAACCGAGTTGCTCGCCTGCTGCAGGAAGCGTGGCACTCAACTGAGGACACGATCAATCGACATATCGATCTGCCAATCGCTTATCAAGCACTGCGTGAACAAATCATCAGCGCAGCTGGAGGTCATTCCCGGCAGAGAAGAGCTAAATATGCGATGAGTTGTACAGTATTTTCATTCCTTGACGATGGGCTCGCGTGAGAGTTCGAAACGTCGGACAAATAAACCACTGGTCCCAGCGATCGCCTTCCCGTCTTCTTCTATGCAATAACCTGGGCCGCGCGTATTCTCTATCATTCGGAATATATATATATATATATATATATATATATGAGATGATACCGACAAAGACAAGGGAGACCGGAATGGCCATTTCTGGCTTATTAGCCGTCATCAGCCAGTCATACCCAACCCCAAGTGTGGATCACTTGAGATTCGAACCCGGGATCTTTGGTCATGGAGTTGAACGCTCTACCATTGAGCCACGGGCCCGTTGTCCTGTCGGTTGTGATCGGGAATATTAATTATGATAGTGGGCGCTCACCGATCAGGTTACGGAACATGCTCGTTCCGTTGTGCCTTGGGGCTCATACTTAAACCCTCGCAGGCAGTCGCACAGCGACTAGTGGTAGACATAGATGAGATGATACCGACAAAGACAAGGGAGACCGGAATGGCCATTTCTGGCTTATTAGCCGTCATCAGCCAGTCATACCCAACCCCAAGTGTGGATCACTTGAGATTCGGCGTGCGCCCACTGTCATAATATATATATATATATATATATATAGGCAGAATAGTATTACCGACAAAGACAAGGGAGACTGGAATGGCCATTTCTGGCTTATTAGCCGTCGTCAGCCAGCCATACCCAAGCCCGAAGTGTGGAACACCCGAGCCTCGAACTCGCGACCTGTTGGTTTAGAAGTCAACGCCTCTACTCACCGGGCCACGAGCCCGTTGCCTTGTCGGTTTTCGATCGGGAATATACAATGTTAGGGGGCGCTCACCGATCGTTCATACGGAACGAGTGAGTTCCGTATGAACGATCGGTGAGCGCCCCCTAACATTATATATATATATATATATATATATATATTGAATAGTTGAAGTTGTGTGCATTCCGAGATAATATGATGAAGAGAGAAGGCTCGTCGGAAAAATTGAGTTGTACTCGCGAATTTTCTAGCTGGTGACACCAACCCGTCGTCAGACGAAATAAACAGAGGAGAAAGTGAAATGGTCAGACAAAATTGGTTGACGTGACAGGGCAGCCACTGACAGACAAGCAACTAATGTATGAAATGCGGGTGGACACATAATTAGGCTAGGATCTGTGGCGGGGGAGGGGAGGGTGAACTGTTGCGGCTCCCTGTGTTGGAGGGTAGGGGGATGATGATTCAAAGGGACTACGGACAGTGGACTTAATGATCGTCGATCTGACATGTGGGCAGAGGTCAGTGAGCCAACGCAGAGGTGTTAGGGATTGCAGATGCGGTTCACTTTGTCCTGGGTAGGGGATGACGAAATTTTGCGATTATGCGTAAACCAGTGTTGTTCAGCGGCTGTTGTTAGGTCGTGGGCGCAAGTCAGTGAGCCGGACACGCAGACCTTCGTAATGAGCATCCAGATCGACATGGCGATTGATGCTGGTCGTGTTAGAGTGCCAGGCTTCGAGGAATTCTCGGGCCTGTTTGGTGTTTGCCGTGGCAACAACTTCAGTTCCTTCCCAATTGAAGCGATGATCGTATTCAAGGGCGTGCGTAAACACCAGTGACAAAGGGTCACGTCGGCGGATGGCTAGATTATGTTCGTTTATACGCGTCCCGAGTCGTCGGCCTGTATGACCAACATAGTGGCAAGAGCAGTTAGCACACGGAATGCGGTAGATGACATTGGTTTGCTGCTCTTTTGGTATAGGATCTTTTACTCGAGATAGCGTTGCGCGCAGGGAGGACGCTGGCTTGTGGGCAATGAAGATGCCAAACCGATTTAGTTGTCGGGCGACCGCTTCGGAATTGCCCTGCATGTAGGGTAGAGAGAAGTATTTCCGTAGTTCTGGTCCCTCATTAGAACCAGCGCCTTGCGGTTGTCTCCGATGTCTGAGACAATTTTTCACAAAGCTAACCGGGTATCCGTTGAGCCGGAATAGCCGATACAGGAAAGCGAGTTCTTTCTTAAGTAGATCATCGCTGTTACAGCAACGATGGGCCCGGTGGAAAAGGGTTCGGACACAGCTCCTTTTGTGGGCCGCCGGATGGTTGCTCTCGTAATTAAGAATGACGTCAGCACTGGAGTCTTTTCGGTAGACGCTCGTTGCTGACGTCATTCTTAATTACGTGAGCAACCATCCGGCGGCCCACAAAAGGAGCTGTGTCCGAACCCTTTTCCACCGGGCCCATCGTTGCTGTATCAGCGATGATCTACTTAAGAAAGAACTCGCTTTCCTGTATCGGCTATTCCGGCTCAACGGATACCCGGTTAGCTTTGTGAAAAATTGTCTCAGACATCGGAGACAACCGCAAGGCGCTGGTTCTAATGAGGGACCAGAACTACGGAAATACTTCTCTCTACCCTACATGCAGGGCAATTCCGAAGCGGTCGCCCGACAACTAAATCGGTTTGGCATCTTCATTGCCCACAAGCCAGCGTCCTCCCTGCGCGCAACGCTATCTCGAGTAAAAGATCCTATACCAAAAGAGCAGCAAACCAATGTCATCTACCGCATTCCGTGTGCTAACTGCTCTTGCCACTATGTTGGTCATACAGGCCGACGACTCGGGACGCGTATAAACGAACATAATCTAGCCATCCGCCACCAACATGGTCGTTTAAAAAACACAGAAGAAGAAATGAAGGGCGCTAGAGCGGACGAAATAATGCAAACTAGGGACCCATTTCTCCACATGATTCAGTGTTTTCTGGTCATCTTAATAGAATTCCTTTTTTGGTAGAAAAACAAATTAGTCTTGATTAGAATTGGGCTTTGTTCTTTTCTTCTACTTTGGCTATAAACAATGACTAAAAGTGAGATCACTAAGGGGTCTTAAAAGTAGGTTAATTTGGGGCATTGAGTACTATTTTACGCTAAAGACAGAGAAGACGTTAGCGTACTCCCTACCGCCTGTCAAGACGGATGTGAAGCTCGCAGTTTCACGAATACTGATGGACATTTAGGTCTCGACGACTTGCCGATGTAAGAAAGAAGGAAACGGATTAAGAATCGGAGTCCGATACCTAACCTTCTGTGCTTTTGAACCTGGACAAGAATCTCTCGTTAGAGATAACCATCAGCAGCAGAAGTAACCGTATTCATAAGCCGTTTTCACCTATTAATTGAGAGTGAAAATTGGTATTTTCCTAAACGACAGCGAAATGTACTTAGTGATAAAGCCAAGGGGCCGTGAAATAGAATTTTGAGTACAGCCGGCAGAATCAAAGGCCATATGAACTGGGCTTACAATAAAGGCCAGATGGCATTTTGTGAATCCTCTGCCTGACCGACCGTTTTATTGTCCTAATATGAACTGATAAATCACTTGGAGTACTTAGCAAAGTAGAATTACGAGGCGCTGCCACAGCATAGCTAAAAGAAGCGCCGTTTACCTATGCTGCTACGCTCCTAAAGTCATCCTTTGATTGCTATTACGAATTCCACGACTGAACTGCAAATTTACTAAAACTGTAGTCTTGCCTCAAGCCCCTTTTCTTCTACGTGCTGCTTTCTAAAGTGTTCCCATGAAAATCTTCAAGTTTTCTTGTTTTGCAAATCATTCTTCGGTGTTGGTCCTATCATCCTCACTCTTACCTTATAAATCAGATCCAATTATGGTATGACTATGGACACCTTCCGTTAAAAGTCCTGCATTAGAAATTTGGTCGTCAATCTGACTACTTGAGGTGCGTTTCTGAACCTTATTAATGACTTACATATATATGCGTCACTGCTTCCGTCCTTGTTCCATGCTTTTGCTACTGCCACCTGCTTTCTCTTTTATTCAACCCAGAACCCTCCTGCTGATAGCTTAGTTTACTATATTACATGAAAATTTTGCCATGCATATAAATGCCCCTTTCTGGACAGACAGTGGATCTCAAATTCAAGTAAGAGAATTCAGAAATACTCAATAGAAAGCGCAGGATTTGGCCTGAAGTGTAATTCTGTTCATGAGGCAGCTCCTCCTGTCTTAGTGATGTAGGACTCCCGATATGACAACCGAAAAGATGCATTTGGATGAATACCTAAAACTCTTTAATTGAACACGCACTTATTATGACTCTCTTATTGAAAAAACGACTAAGTCATCCTCTGTTCTTGCAGTGTATGATGTAAGCCCACACCTTCCGTTCTAGATATCGGTCAAATTCCTGCCAACCACTCATAAAAAGAACAGTAAAATTATATGTATTACCAATTTGTCGGACACTGAGTTCGTTTTGATTAATGCCAACTTTTGTGACAGTATAAGAAAAGTCCGCTAGTGGTGACGTTTTGCAGCTGCACACTACCGGGCATACCGGGCACTGAATGTTTGATCTGTCCGTCCGCTAGCTCCCGTCCTACAAAGCGTCTTTGCGGGTTAGAAACTGAACCTCAATTAACTTTTGCAGACCTAACTTTGTTTCAGATATACGATAGTATCTTCTAAACCTAATGCCGAATGTGATTTGTGTTCCCATTTAAAATACTCACAAATCTCTTAAGCTCAGCCGATTAAATCGGAGCCTCTTGTCAAGTTTGAGTAGTTGTTTTACAGTTTCAACAATAGACATTTACTACACAATTCGAATCCTTTCGTCGAACTCGCTCATGTCTTTCCCTTTCACTAAATGACTTTTCAGAAATTTAACTTCGAATAAAATAGCGAGTCAAAAAAAACTTGCCTAGAGGTTCATTCTACGCCAACGGTTCTATCTCACTCTTTATAAACGGGCAGCAAATTTTTGCCAGCTACCGCCGCCGACCATTGCATCTAGCTTTCAAGTTCTAAAACCCGTCGTTTACTTCTGCGGTTCGGTAATTAGATCCAAATAGACTCACGAAGTTCTCGCGTGAGTGCTTTTGAGTGGACGAACCGCCCTCCCAGAGGAGTGGAGGCGGCGTAAAAGTTGAAGCCCATATTCACGGGTCACGCGTTGGAAAGAAGTTTTCTGACGTATACTTTCCCGGCCTGCGTATTGACTTTTTAAGGGAATAGTAAAAACCAGCTTTTTAATCCTTGAAAAAGGTCACAAACCCTGCCCCTGACCCGTTTCTACTTAGATTTCGCTACTTGCTTATGTTTCTACGAGAACTTACCTTAAAGTAAATCACCGTCCAAATATTTGTGTCTTATATGTCGCATCAATTTTTATAGTCCTTCAAAAATTTTACACTAATGACTGTGGGCTTTGGTTTACTTTCCGCCGAGTGTTTGGCTTGCTTTTTCGGAATCAAAAAATTACGAGGAATTTTTATGTAATTATTTTACCATATTTTGAATTTATATGACAAGCTGTCAAATTGCGCTAAATGCAAAAAGATATTAGGTCTAAGATTAGTTTATGTAAAGGCAGTTTAAACTTGGCCTCAGAAGTTCCGTGTTCAAAATGGAATTAGTAAACTTGAGGGAGGCCAAGGCTCTGGTATTATATTTGCTGACAACGAATCAGGTATAAGAGGCGAGGGGATTTCCAGGGATCCGAAACCTGCACATTAGCATGTTTCAGACACATAAACCCTCGCCAACTCTCAGCTGATAATTAAAACATCCGGCTGAACAGTTCCGCGGAGACCAATAGATATAAGTGAAGTTAACAGTAAATGTTAAATTGTCTATGGCTTTGGGGAAAATTGAAGTACTTATTCCCGAAAGATTTTTAATTTGATTTGTACACCAGATGCTGCACAACACTTGACGATTATTTGTTTAATCATCATATCAAGAGGATATGTTAAAACAACCTCTTAGACAAGATGATTATGATTCACAGCAAACACCGTTCGATAAGCCTTCTGAGTCAATATACTATCGGCAACAACTGATCTCAAGAATGCCCAGAGAAACAGTTACCCCTGCTCAGCTGAGGCGATTTCATTCTTCCCTTTTTCAAAAAGATTCGAAACAAGTGCCAACAGCGACTCCACGAAAGAGTACGAATGGGGATTTCAGAGTAACCATCCCTCATTTTCCTTCCAAGATCTTTGACGGTTAAATCAAAATTTGTTTACGCAATTCAGGGACCGCTTGTGAGATAGACTGTTCTGCTACAAGGGAGACTACAAGAGAGACCTTCCTCAATTCTGTAAACTGATTTACAAAGGGGGTGATTTAATGGTGTTATTGCTTGTTGGCATAAATCTGTTGGTTTGTACGATTCTCCCTTACTTCAGGTTCCGTAGTGCCATATTATGAGTGTTTACTTCTGACTTTTAAAAACGGAAGGTTCCAATCATCTTAGTAAAGGTTGTCAACTATAGCATTTAACCCTGACTTGATGAAGCATGTAGACGCGTAGTGACGGAAACGTAAATTTTATTTATCATAAATGTTAGATAGCCTGCGAAAAATGCAAGTAGGTTTTACCACCACCCTTGGGATTGGCAGTGTCATGCGCGTCAGACATGTGACTGCGGGCACCACTGTTTGGGATCTGGATGTGCAGCTGGAGGCCTCCAGAATAAAACGTTCGGCTGCAGACCTCTGCTTACTAGGACGACAAAACGTCTGCTTCAGCTTCCAGGGCTTTAAACGACCAAGCAACAAAAAATCAACTTATTTCTTATTTCCTTCTTTTCATTTAAAAACAGTCTCACAATTGTCCTCAGTATCTATCTCTGATCATCGCGTCCATGCATTTGTTGATGAGACAAATATTATTTTTCGCAGGAAATAACTGCGATCACCAATCAACAAGTACCAGTTCCCTTTTAATTGTCTCTTCGAATTTGTGGGGTCAAGTATACTCGAAAAATGGACTAACGACGAAACCATTGTTTCGCCAACATAAACTTCCAAAACCACATAGGTCCCATTGCCAGGGGTGAAAACAGTTGTCAACTATACGAAACTTAAAGTCCACTTCAAATGGCTGATGATAGCCGTCGAGCGTATATAAATAGATGCGCAAGGATCAGTATGAGGAAGAGATGTCAATGGGCCGAGCGGTCAAGTTCTCGTTGGAATTCTAAAGTCCGCTTTCCCCGAGACTTTGCAAAATATAAATCGGTCAATCCTTGGGCGTAATCCGCCAGTGCCCACGGGCAACATATGCCATTTAAAGAAGAAGAAACAGATTAGTCACGAGGATGCAACTTGAAGTTGAATTGTTATCCAAAGTTCTGCCTAAGTTTACGGGAGTATTTTAGCATACTTAAACAAAACACCCTTCGTGTCACCGCAGAGTTCGGAAGTGTAAAATTGGATTAAAACAATGCAAGTGTCAGGCATAATGTACAAGTTATTAACAGT
Organism: Spirometra erinaceieuropaei; assembly: GCA_902702965.1. Taxonomy (NCBI): domain Eukaryota; kingdom Metazoa; phylum Platyhelminthes; class Cestoda; order Diphyllobothriidea; family Diphyllobothriidae; genus Spirometra; species Spirometra erinaceieuropaei. Next base: position 31,889 of record CACRXP010001631.1, on the reverse strand, counting down.
CAGTGTAACGGACACGACGACCACCGCTCGTAGGGGGTGAAACTGGGGAGGAGGGGGAGGGAATAGGAGGATGCACACGGTTATCAGGCGTAGGCGACCCATCTCCAAGAGTTGAGCAACAACTAGAGGCCCGTGGGCTCCACGCTGAATGATCAACTTGTGGTCGTGCGTCATTGATCACAACATCCAGTTTAGTTTGAATAAGTCATGGAGTAAAAGAGAGTTTTGGCCAATGGTGCTGGGTCCAGTTAAAAGTTCAGGCGCACATCTAAGTGATAATTTGGTTTCGAAAGCGAAATATCTTCCTTCTTTCCCTCAAATAAAATAACAATCGGTGCTATTTTCGCATGTGCAGCCATCAAACACAGAACGTTGATGATGAACCTAAATGACCTAGTAATATTTTTACAAGTACGCGATTTTCTCCATATGTAGAAACTTAACAGACTGATTTTGACTTGCAGTATGGGTGACACTGATTAGGTTTTCCGCAAGTTGCCCTTGCATGCTAAATTTGACCTGAGGAAAAGTGTATTTGATATATTTTAAGATAACAGCATAACGCGACACACAGTGCTGGTTAGTGACGACCTTAGCCTCCTTCTGAAAGAAAGTATAACAATAAATTGTCAAAATGAAAGTGACCTCAGTACAAAAACTTGAATCGCAATCTAACTGAAGTAGATGACGGGCCGATAATTAAATATGAGTGCAGGCTGCAACAGCCTATTTGCATTGACTGTTTCTCACTATTTGATAGGCAGAAGATGTCATGGGGTTCAGCTAAAACTGCTTAACGATTCTTTACACCGTTTCCAATTTCTGCCCAGACATATTGTTATGTAAAAGTAAATTACTCGTGAGAGGCTGCCAAAGACGACAGACTTTTCAAGCCTAGTCATATTATTTTAACCGGTGGACACGTTTTTAACTATCATTGCCAGTAATATCCTCAAGCAGAAGGCATAGAATCCACAAAGACCGTCTAGCCGATGATTATCGACATCACTGAAGCAAAATTCCCTCAATGGACCCCACGAACTTTTAAAGGTGCTAAGGGCAGATGACAGTGGAAGCGTACTTAGCCGTTGTTTTTTCATGCAGACTACGGAAAGGTTAACATAATACTGTCCCCTGACTGCCGCCTGACTGTCTGAGTTTCGTACTTTTTCGGTCCTCGTTGAATATTCAAAGGTTACAGACTACTGTAGTTAAAAATACAAGCGGTCTTGAAAACAGTGAATTACCATGCTCAATACGACAAATGAGCAAAAATTAGAATAACATCGTTATCGAAAGTGTAAGAGCTTCTATCCATGGACCTTATGGAAACGTTCCTTGATGCGGACTGGGGCAAAATTGTCATAGCCGCCGAGTTAATATTCGAGCAGAGGCGGTTTTTAAGCAAATAGGAATTCTAATTTGGGACTCGAAAAATGTTCAGCAGAGATCAGTTACCGGGGGATCATTCCCGGACGAATGTCACTGGGATGACAGCGATCCTTCAGTTTGGCCTTATGAGTATTTCTACCATGAATAAATGACAAAAGTCGTCGGGGATTATGAGCTTTCTCATTCTGGCGATGTTGTGCTCGATGGCAGGACTGATTAATCTTCGCATCCATTCACACGGCCTTAAAAAGTGTGGAGATCCTATCGTCATAATTATGATCCACCAGTAAACTGCCGAGACAAAACGTGCTCGGTTAATAAATTAAGCGATGGCAGGTGCTATGACAGGTCGTCTGCCTAAATAGATGAAAAAATCCTTGATTAGGTGGCGAAATGTTAAATTAGTTGAAACCTGATTATTCCTCCTACCATGACCCTATACTTAAAAAACAGAATGTAACTTTGCAGGTTCCAGAAAACGTGACCCTGGAGCCTGCTGTTAACGGGAGTCACCCTGGTAGAGGTGGAGGGGGGGGGGGTGCTCACCGATCGCGTTACGGGACTCACTCGTCCCGTTGTGCCCTGAGGCTCTCAGGCCCCGCCAGCAGCCGCCCAGCGGCGCGTAATATAGGCAGAGTGACATTAACGAAAAATACTATGGAGACCGGAATAACCATTTCTTGCTTATTAGCCGTCGTCAGCCAGTCATAGCCAACCCCGAGATGTGCGACTCCTTGAGCTTGATCTCGCGACCTGTGGGTTAGAAGTCCAACGCCCTAACCACTCTTCTAGTTAGCCAAAAAACGATCAGAATTCAGACACTTGAAGTGTTTTAAGACAGTATGCGACTAGAAATGAAAAAAGGTAAAATCCTAAGTAATCTAACCGTCTCGTAGGATAGTAGTGTAATCAGTCGAGGGAAACGCAGAAAGGACCGGAGCCGACGCTGCTAGTAACCAAGACTGTTTACACTTCACTGCCAGCCAGTTTTGCGAAAACATGTCACGTGCAGAAAAAGTACGACTAGAGAGTTCGTTTTCATTCAACAAACGCGGCGGTTCGCTTGTGGAATTACCGTTATGTGCAGTTGGTTGAAACGTGATAAATAGTCTGCCTCAGAACCCTGGATTAGTCCTTTCCGACCTCTTTTTGTTCTCAAATGTAAAAAAATTCGGAATCTCTGCATGAGTCTCAGGTGCACCAGGTTCTTTTTAAAGGTGTATAAATCCGGAGATAGCCATCAAAATGCTTCGAGCTAAATATGGTATGTTTTGAAAGATAAGTTCCATCAGGCACGTAGTTTTCCTCTATCCTTTACGGTTCACAAATACTTTAGTGAGTTCGCGTATTTAAAGGCTATGGGTTTCGTAATTTACGCACATTTTGACAGTTCCGAAACCTAGTTATGACTCTCTCTTGTAATGCAAATGGTCTTACGAATTTGGCACTTTTATATTCTAGGCTTGGACAGAATGTCAGCATAGAGTTACGCTTGAGGTTTGGCCGAGGGTTAGTGTTTGGGTCAGAACACGGGAAATTTTAACTTGCTTGGGATTTACTGGGCTGTTCCTGTTCCCGTGTACTTCTGTCGTCCTCGCCAAGGGAGGTTACAAAAACGGCTACAAAGGAATGTCCCGTAGAGACTTTGATTGCCAATTTTCAGATTATTTTTCTCTCTCAGAACAGTGACGACATTGGTCGCGTTTATCCTCCGCACTTATTTTATGTTATTTCTGCCAGTAATAATAGTTAACAGAGGTACCGAGAAAAGAGTTTGGGTGAAAAGTATGACACTGAGAGGCTGACCGTCCAATTTTCATGACCTTATTTCGATACTCACACATATCAGGGCACCTGCTCAAATAACTGATGGGATCCAAGAAAGATGAGTGTTAATTACTTAATAGCCCTTGAGACACCTATAAGCACTGTTAATTTTGTACATTTTATTCCTTCACGTAACTGTATTGGCCTGATGAAGGATTACCGAAAACACGTGTTTGCCAACTTGACTTTTCAAGTGTAGCGTGGGAATATCTGTGGAACGTAGACAATCCAAAGATTCCCCGGTGTTAGAGGAAATCAGTGGATTCCTCAAGTTTAACACCAGACTTGCGGAGGCACATGTGACGTGCAAATTCTTATCAGGATGTATTGAACGGGCTGAATATCCCAAATACTACTGGAAAACCTTACGGAGAAATCATATCCCCGCAACTTCAACTGCACTAAAACGACATACAGAAAGCCACCTTGAGATAGTTAATGCCAGAATTAAAGAACTCCACCGGAACTTGTGTCAGAGAGCAGTGGCCCTTGACGCCTTGAAAAACACAAGAGACTGGCATTTCAAGACTACGCAGAAGCAGTCAGAATTAAAAGAATGGAGATCAGGTAGACTAATCTCCTACGAAGCGTCCAGTCAGTAAAAGCTCAGATCATCCTTCCAATCCAAGAAATGTCTACCTAGAAAGCCAACGCAGGGAGAAGTGTTCAGTTCTGGTTCATTGCTGTCGTCAACCGACTGCGAACCACACCCAGGGGGGGGGAGGCGGGAAATCCGTACCCGCGTCCAGTTTAACGATCTTCCAACCGAGCCACAAGTTCGGGCTCTGCCTCCCCTGATGGGCAGTATTCGGCTTTGCGTGGGTATGGCGTCCACCGGTGTGACCTGATTGTGGGACGGAGGAGCGGATGTTGCACTCTGCTTTGGGACTTCCTCTCAGAGCCCTAGTAGGCAGTCGCGGTGCGACGAGTAATTAATAATCGCGAATCACTAGGATCAAATACAGCTGACTAGGGCTCAAAACTGAGACTCCAGAAATGCCTGTATTCCGTCTTTCGCCAGGCCAAATCGGGGATGACCACCCCCACGCTAGTATATTCATAATCACGCGCGGCTTAAACTCAACAATTGTGCTCTCGATAAGTCCGTAGAACGCAACCAGTTCTTTCATATATTTTGAAGAAAAATTTCAAAAACAGGATCGTTTTCGTCTAGACTTGGATTTTAATCAATCAAGACGATGTTATTGGTGATTACTGTTTCAGCAGTAGACAATGAAACTCGGAAGTCAGTCGTTTCACGGATATATTATGCTGCTGCATAGTCAATTGTGACCTAAACGATTTATGGGCTGATTTTAGTGGCGAATCTATAGGTTAGCATAGAGACCAGGATAAAACACCATAACAAGACCGACATGGAAACTCCGTTGTTAACTGCTACCAACGTCATTCTGCTGAAATTAACAGACCATACGCGTTGTTTGTACTAGTTCATGTTTTGTCTTACCTATCTGCTTGTATTCGGACCCATGGTATTTGAACTATGGTATTTGAACGATTATTAATTACTCTGCAAATGCCGATTACCTCGAAATAGCAACACTTCCTCAATCAAATAAAACAATAGAAATTGCTTCGTGTTAAGATGCAGGCTAAGATAAAGTGACCATTTGATGTTTTCATCTATTTAGTGACGTCTCTCTCTCTCCCAGGAACTTCCCTTCAGATCAGCTATGCGTCTAGCACATTCGTCACACAACCGTTAACTGCCGTAATTTCGTCACTAGTGCGGGTTATTGACCATTTGGCACTCCGACACCGGCACTGGGAACAATGTTTGCCCGCGCGCCATCCGCCTGCCTAACTACTCTTCCCAGGCAAAATCACAGTACAGTATATGGAGGTGGGAGGTCATTGCGCTTGTTAACTGACCGACGGTGAGAAAATTATGACCCAAGCAACTAGTGGCTTACGCAGCAGCCAAATCCCGCAAGAATTTCGGCCTCATCTAAATTGTGTGGCCGGGTCCCGTCGAATGAGTCGCGGCTCGGGAGTTAACGTCGATCCTCCTCACTGATGTCATGTACTCGGTAACACTTATGTAAAACGTTACCCTTACCCGATTCTGCCTCTGATGATGGATTCGAGTGTGAATCCGAGTCTTCGGACGGACAAAATCCTCGTTCTAGTAATCGCGTCTTCCTCTATCAGACACGCATTTCACTATCCCCAAATTGGAGTCGTCTTTACTTTTTCGATTTAGACTCAGCTAAGATGGAATTTTCAGTTTTGTGAAGATCCGAAGGTCCAGAAGATAGAAACTGCCTGATGACTTCTTCCTAGATGAGGATACTTCCACGAACTGAGACTCAAAGTCTTGATAGCACCCTCTCAGTGCTCAGTATTTTGTAAATTAGAACTACTAGAATTTGCAAAAATATCCGTTAGGCTCTCATATCCACTTCTTTCGGGCAACATAAGAGGAATAATATAAGTTCTACGTAAAGTTGCATCAGATGACACTGGAAGTCTCTCCGCTTCTTCGAAGGCTAGTTATATTACCAACGACAATCTCTAAGGCTGGTAAAGTGGTGTCTCAGATCCTGAGTGAGGTTTTACATTGCTAAAAAATGTGTTGCTATGCAATTCGCGATCCGCGTCTTCTTCGAGATCACAAAATATCGTTTTGTAATGTCTTTTTACTCTAGATTGGGACTTGTAGTGTAAACGGCAATTAAAACGACAAAGAAAATGGATACAGGATAAACTTAACTCTAAATGAAGGATGTTGCGTTTCGTACAAAAGAAAAACGACAGCACAAGGATCTGGGAAGAACGGCAAAAGCAAATCATTGTACAGACTCACGAAAATTGAAGCCGTCTCCAGTATCGGTTGTCATAGCGTGAATACTCTGGGCAAAGTTCAGAAGGTTCCGGACTAAAGTCGGTTACTGGAGCTTGTTGCTTGGGTAAATTCATGCCCGGCAAGATACGACCGAGAAATAAGTATGTTTCGTGGCAATTGACTAAAAAAGGTTGAGGGACATGAACGTAACCGATGGAGCAATAGCACAAGGCTGTAGGCAGACACAAAACACGCGTTATCAAAGGCCGAAACCGGTTGTTTGTATGCTGAGATATTTAAACAACAGTACACAAAAATTCGGGTATAAAAGAAAGTTTAAAATGAAAAATTGGAAACGTACATAGACCTACAAACTTCATAAAAGTCCCTCCTGACTGGCCTTTGCCTGGTAACAGGCGAGCTTTCTTGGCATGGCGACCTCGTTCAAAGTACCGTCGAAAAAATCAATTAACATGAAGTCGGGCTTTGCATTTCTTCATGAAATGAAATGAAATCAGATATCACCTTTATAATTACATGTCAACTGACTGGACAGCGTAATTCGATTCAAGTTCCTTCTCCGATTTCCTCTACCATCATTTTTTGCTCACTTTTCGTGTCAAATCCAAACTTTGGATTTGAAGATGTAGTTAATGCGGCAGATGTGATCTGAGATACAGTAAATGTACTATTTCACGTTAACCAAAAATGTAAAATTTGCATTCAGTTCGAAAATATTACTTAAGTAGGATCTTAACATTGATTAGCGTGTAGCATTATCCCAAAGTATTTCAGTCACGTCAGCGTACGGGCTTTAAAACGAGCTTCTTCCCGGCCGCGTGTATGAACTACACTCTATAAAGATGACTACTTAAGTAATGTGGATTTTTTCGCATCGACTTTCGATGCTCTTATTGATGCACGTGTATTTTGTAGAAAACATGCATGAAAATCTTTCTATAATCATTTGATAGCAAATCACGTCTCCCTAAGATTTTATGTTTTAAATAAGTTACGATTTTACTGCATGATTATTAATATTCCAACCATATTTAAGTGATCTTTTCGAATTGAATACGCATTTCAGAATGTTGGTCAACATTTCATGTGATATCCAATTTACCGTACCTACAGACAGAATGTCGGATTAGTCCTCATACTGGCAATGTGGTACCCAGGTACCGAATCACTTTATACTTGAATTATTTTAAATCACTTTTGAACTGCCCAGTCTGAGGTACAACAATATTTCCAAATATTACCTGAGAAAACCTCTTTTGTAACTCAAGCGGACTGGTAAAGGCAATTTATACACGTTCAGAAGTTGGAAATTATTTGCACTGTCTCAGCATACATAAGGGTTAGATAACGAAAGAGAAACCACTCAAAATTGGGCTGATTTTTTTTGCACCTAAAGAGGATTTCGTGCAGCGCTAAAATCTTGAAAGGCGGAACCTTCAGAGAATTTTGGGCGTAATTTTTGATGGCGTTTTCATGGACAGACGTTAAAAAATTGTTGAACTTACGGAATCATTCTGCGGCACAGGTTTCGTTACGATGAATTAAGCCATACATGCGTTTTGTTTGATTTTTCGGTGAGGAGGAAACAACAGACTATTCAGATGAAACCTGGACAAGTGCCGCAAGCTAAGTTACAGGCCACCACATAATTGTATTTACGGATAAAAGTGTGACTTTTACGAATAACTACTTGGATAAGGAAACAGAATCATATGGGACGCATACTTCAAAAGCGTCCAAACACCCTGGCGCGTTAAACGCGTCCACGAGAACAAAGAGTTCGCCAATAGACCTCGCTTCAGTATTGACTGCTTTATATTAAATTCCATGGAGGGTAAACATTTTGCTTAGTTTAAAATCTGTGGAACCAGTAAATGCTCACCACCAGGCAGTAGCCAGTGAACCGACGGGAGAAAAAACCATCTGACAACAGGCGAAGCACCTGATATGGAAAAATATTATACTGCATGAAAAACCTGCGCGAAAAACCTACAACACTAGGACATCCTTCAACTATCACTGAACCCTTTTAGGATTCTCTGTCAGACGAAAGTACTTCGAGGAACATAATCAGTGAAATTAGGACGTCGTACTACCTCTGAAATAGACACAGTGTTCTACTGCTTACACAGCAGCCTTTACTGCTGTCCGAGCTTTTCGTCTGATTTTTTTAAGATTTTAGCCTTTTTTGGCAGCAAAGGTATTTTCACTAAGAATGTTTAGCAGATTTGAATAATTCGTTTGACCCGTTTGTGAAAGATCGACGGTCTCGATGATATTCGAACTTAAGCCAACAAGGGCAGGGCTTCAGTACAACAAACGCTCCAACCACCTGAGTTACGAAGTCCCATCTGTATTTTATTTTAATGACTTAGGAACTGCTTGGGCGACCAGCTTGCTGGATCAGAATTGGTGAATTCCATAAATTGTAGTAGGTTAGGCGAGTAACTTGATCCAGGCGTGATTAACCCCACTGCTCCCGGCGGGGCCTCGTAGCCCAGGTGGTTTGAGCGTTGGCTGTACTCAAGCCTTGACCTTTCTGTCGGGAGTTCGAATCCCACCGAGGCCGTCGAAATTTTCACAACTGGGTCAAGTGAAAGGTATTTTTGTTGAGACTTTTGAGTTAAAGGTGAGAAAGAAATCTTCTACCACCTTTTCACCATTCTGATGAACAATCAAGCAGTAGTTGACTTATTCGCCATCTGCGTTCTGTAAAATGTCGTGAGATCATGGATTCTACTATAAAATTGAAACCGGATTCATTAGTCTTGTGAGTTATCACCCGTAACTTCTTCACACAAGTGTTTTTTTGAATTTTCCTTTAGAAATCGAGACTATTAGTCTGAATATGCCCCATTCCAAAACCTTCTACCTTAGACGACTTGGAAGATGCAAAATGGAAAGGAGCTGACAGCTGAAAGAAGTTTTTTACTGACTTACTGATCTGGCAGCAAAACCTTCTACTCATAGTTGGCGATAAGCAGCACATGAAAATTGACGGATTCCATTATACGCTAAACCCCTATCCTATTGGACTTCGGGAAAGGATATAATTACCTTGCGGGATTGATTAAAAGGGATGCTGATTTGTATTTCTTCTTATTGTTTCAAACGTAAACTATGGATCTCAATACTTGCCAGCATTAGTAGCAAACTTTGCTGCTTCTTCTTCTTTACGAGCTCCATCTAAAGAACCATCCACGGAGGAAGCCCCCTCAGGAAAGACCTAATTCAGTCCATAAAAACAAAATCAGTGGGCGAATTTGGACTCCTCTAAGTTCGTATTGGGGGTACCAGAAGGAAATAGCGTTTTTTACTATAAATGATGAGAGTAGTCCTTACCGGAAAAGTTTTATTTTTTATTCAATCATATAACTGCCATAGTTACCAGTCACTGTAGCCCATCTTGAAAATGGTTTTTCAGTATTCCCTTTATGAGCGGAAGTTTGTTTTGTGAAAAAATTCCGAGAGGCGTTTTGCGCCAAGGAAGTGATGTAGAGATCTGAATACATGATGACCAGTTGTCGCACAGTCAGTTGAATAGAGCGGATGGGGTAAAAGTTCCCACCCTAAATATCGGATGTTGTTGATGGTCTGTTGGGCGGAGTGGGATCTCGCGATGTCATGCAGCAGAATGATTCATTTTATATTGATTAGAGGTGAATGGTTGCCGACAATGGCTTGGCTCATGTGTTCTAATTGTTGACAATAGGGTCTGCCGACACAGTATGACCTTGTCGCAGTAGCTCAAGGTGAATTCGGCCTATCATATTCCCCCAAATCCATAACAAGGCTTTCTTGAGGTAGGGGCCAGATTTTGGCATAGGAACTGATGTCTGACCCACAGAAAACCATCGGTGTCTGTGTTTACTGTTAACTTAAATGGTCCCTTTGTCTTCTCCGTTGACAATTGAATGAGCAAATGGTTCCTTTCCTGTCTGCTTAACAATCAGTTGCAGATTGTCGAACGCTGGGCTTTGTTTTGTTTTTTTATTAAAGTCTAGTTTACTGACCTCTGCTATCTGTTGGGGGCGCTTCTGAACAGCAGACCATAACGAATTTAATTTTTCTGATAATTCCTCGATGCTTTGACTAGCATTTCTCTCAACATTTGCGCGCAAAAAGGTCGTTATCCCGCTCCACTAGTCCTCCCGGACGATGGGAATCGGAGTTTCGTGAACCAACGCTGGCACCTGGGATATAAACACATTCGAACAAATTCCGCAAATTGTTTTGGTGATCGTTGTTGCGTTGTTCCCCCTGTCAAATTCCTGCTGTATGCAATAACGAGGATTTTACGTCTCCCGTTTTGTTAGGCACAATTTAAAAATCGAATTTATAGTAAAACCTAAAAAGATAAAGCTTAGCTGATTAACAAAGTTTATGACAGTTCGACCGTCGATTTCGACGATGTCCACCGTGTGCCCCACAGCAGGTTGGAGCAGGGACGGTGACTTACGCAGGGGTTTATAGTGCCAGTAGACTTGCGTAGCATCTACCTACACTCTCTCCTCCTCCCCCGCCTGGGCCCGGTGTCAAGACAGAGTCAAGAAGACCGGAGACGAGGGAGGCCGCAGGTGGATGGCTCGGACGGATCCTCACCTTGGCGTTCCACCACACCCCCTGGTCCACACAACAATAACCAGGATTTCAACCAACACAACAGAGATTTGTAGGCTGGCACGGCCGAAGCCGCACCTAGGCGTGCCGCCAACGCCTGGCTCGGATCCCACGCTGTGGTGGGAATGCCATAAAGGCCACATTAAAAAGGACCCATTGCAGCCTGACTCTCAGACCGCCTCCAGTGAAGGAGGAGGTCCAAGGTACCCCGTCAGTTGGCAACCTTCCAAGCCACGGCTTTTAGCGCACCGTGATAGCTTCAAGCGCGTCAGATTGATTATAGTGAGGAAAATGCGCTGAGTCGTCGACCTCACTCTCCCTTCCCACTCCCACACCCCAGCCACTGTCCGAGCCGGTCAGCAGACTGGAGTGGGGAATGGGCGCGGTGGCTGACATGGTCGACTGACCATGCCTGCGCGCGCCACAGCACGACCTGGCCCCCCATACACACAAACACCAGGATTTACCACAACGGGGGTTGAACGGCGTGTCTCTCACTTGCGTGAGAGTGCCGTGGAAGGTGCTGCTTCAGCCCGTCCCCAGCTCACCAGTCCGCCACTACACACACACACACACACAACGTGACGAACTGCGTGAACCGAGAGCGGGCCTCAATCAGCAACCTTCCTATCCATGACACTTGACGTGTCGGGATAGTCTCGGACACAAGTCACCCGTGCAGCCGAAACCGCATGGGGACCGAGTCGAGATGCACACTTCCCACTTGCGTGGGAGGCGGCAGTTGAGTGCATGAGGTGTGTGGGGGTTGATGTCTGGTGGGGTGATGGTGTTAGGAGGTAGGAAGTGAGGGAATGTGTGGTGTGACCGGCGGTTGTCTACCGCAGGTCGTCGTGGATGCGCATGTGGCCGAATAGACCCATGCGATGCGTGAAGGTGCGAGGGCAGTGTGGGCAGTGGAGGCGAGTGCGGTGGGTGTAGGTTGGTGCTCCAGGCACTGGTTCGCCAGTCTCTGTGCGATGGATTCGCAAGTGACCGACCAGGCCGATGCGTGAGGTGAAGGTGCATGGACAATGTGGGCATGAGAAGTTGGCGGTGTCGGTGCCAGCTGTAGAGGAAGCGGTGGTGTTGGTGGTGGTGGCGGTGGTGGTGGTCGGCGCGTGTGACGGTGGAGCGAGGGTGCGTCTGGGCGTGGTGGATATGTTGGATGTCGTGGCTGTATCGGAATTGTGGTCAGTTCCGCTCTCGTGGATGCGCATGTGGCCGAATAGACCCATGCGATGCCTGAAGGTGCGAGGGCAGTGTGGGCAGTGGAGGCGAGTGCGGTGGGTGTAGGTTGGTGCTCCAGGCACTGGTTCGCCAGTCTCTGTGCGATGGATTCGCAAGTGACCGACCAGGCCGATGCGTGAAGTGAAGGTGCGATCGCAGTGAGGGCAGATGTAGTCCTGG
>CACRXP010001631.1:8409-18584 GCA_902702965.1 Spirometra erinaceieuropaei | reverse complement strand
AGTGAGGGCAGATGTAGCCCTGGCCCTCACGTCGGATGATGGAGGTTGCAGGGGTTGTGCCTGTTGTTGTGTCAGGTTCGGCTGTGGTGAGGTCGTGGGCGACAGACGCCGAAGCGGCCGTCGTTGTGGCAGTGAAGGAGGACGAGGAGGAGGAAGGGGAGGGGTAAGGGGTGGTAAGGTCGGTGGCGTCGATGTCGGCTGTGGAGTGGTTAGTGGGTGCGCAAGGTGATTGATTGGGAGTGGGGCTCGGCGGGGTGCGTGTGTCAAGGCTGCGGTCAATTCCGCTCTCGTGGATGCGCATGTGGCCGAATAGACCCATGCGATGCGTGAAGGTGCGAGGGCAGTGTGGGCAGTGGAGGCGAGTGCGGTGGGTGTAGGTTGGTGCTCCAGGCACTGGTTGGCCAGTCTCTGTGCGATGGATTCGCAACTGACCGACCAGGCCGATGCGAGAGGTGAAGGTGCGGTCGCAGTGAGGGCAGGTGTAGTCCTGATCCTCATCACTGGAATCTGGAGGGGTGGGGGTGGTTGTGGTTGTTGTGTCGTGGTTGGCGATGTGTGAGACGGCAGCCTGAACGGCCTCCGCTGGGGCAGTGGAGGAGAAGGAGGAGGATGGAAGTGGTGGTGCAGAAGGAGTGTCAGAGTTAGTTGGCGGAACAGAGGAGGAAGAGGCGGGCGGGCGGACGATGGCTGGAGCAGTTCGAGAGGTGCAGTTGGTTCGGAGATGTCCAACAAGTCTGATTCGTGCCCGGAATGTCCGTTGACATCGAGGACACGTTGGGAGCGGTTGTGCGGCGGCGTTGCGGGCTGGGCGAAGTTGTGATTTGCGGGCTTCGCGTTTCGCTTTGGCGGCAGCGATTCGGTTGGCTTCATAGATAGCAGCGCCCGTCTTCACTGTTCTCCTCCATGTCGGACGATCGCGAGCGAGCTCTTCCCAGTTGGTCGGGTTGATTTGCAGGCGCTTCAGGGAGGACTTCAGAGTATCCTTGTAACGGCGAATTTGGCCTCCTTGACGGCGAGAACCCGTCGCGACGTCGTTTGGGTAGTCGCTCGTCGTCCATGCGCACCAGGTGGCCGCTCCAGCGCAGCTGCATTTGTTTCAGTATGGCGTAGATGCTGAGGATTCCCGTTCGTTCCAGTACTTCCGTGTCGGGGATTCGATCCTGCCAGTTCAGCCTCAGGATGCGACGGAGACAACTGAGGTGGAAGTGGTTCAGTCGGCGTGCCTGTCTCGTGTACACCGTCCATGTCTCTGCTCCGTACAGTAACGTCGGCAGGATGACGGCCTTGTACATCTTCAGCTTCGTGCTCAGTTGGAGACCGTGGCGATTCCAAACTGTGCTTCGGAGACGACCGAAGGCTTGACTGGCTTTCGAGATCCTGTTGGCGACTTCGTCGTCAATCTTGGTGTTGCGGGAGAGGATACTGCCCAGATACGGGAAGTTCTCCACCACTTGCAGTTGGGTTCCGTTCACGCTGATTTGCGGCGGCGCGTTGGGGGCTGTGGCTGAGTTGGGCGGCGGTTGGTGCATCACCACCGTCTTCTGCGTGTTAATGACCAGCCCAAAGTTCTCGCAGGCGGCGGAGAATAGGTCCATGCTCCGTTGCATCTCCGCTTCGGAGGTGGTGTTCAGAGCGCAGTCGTCGGCGAAGAGGAGTTCGTGCACGGTAGTTGTGGATACGCGCGATTGGAAGTTCATGCGCCGTTGATTCAGAAGATGACCGTCCGTCCTGTATGCGATGCGGATTCCAGGGCGTTCGTCGCGGTAGGCGTCCATCAGCATGGCAGAGAACATAAGACTGAAGAGGGTAGGCGCCAGCACACAGCCCTGCTTCACTCCGTTGGTCACGGCGAATGCCTCTGAGACAGCTCCGTTGTCCGTGACTCGCGCCATCATACCGTCGTGCAGCTGACGCACCATCTGAGTGAATCGCCCCGGACAGCCGAATTTCTGCATGATCTTCCACAGTCCTTCACGATTCACCGTGTCGAAGGCTTTCGTCAGGTCCACGAAGGTAGAGTACAGGTGGGTCCGCATCTCCTGGCACTTCTCCTGAAGTTGACGGGCGACGAAGATCATATCCGTGGTCCCACGATGACGACGGAAGCCGCATTGGCTTTCCGGCAGAAGGCCCTGTTCGAGATGGATGTTGAGGCGGTTGAGCAGGATGCGAGCGAAGATCTTCCCGGCGATGTTCAGTAGGGAGATGCCGCGGTGGTTGTCGCAGACTTGGCGATTCCCTTTGCGCTTATAAAGGTGCACGATAGTTGCGTCCTTGAAATCTTGCGGGACTTCACCTTGACGCCACATCTCCTGGAAGAGCGCAGTCAGGTGATCCATCAGTAGGGAACCTCCGTGCTTGTAGACCTCAGCAGGGATTGCGTCCGATCCGGGGGCTTTCCCGCTGGAGAGTTGCTGCATGGCCCTGATGGTTTCCAGGAGAGATGGAGGGAGGTCGAGGTCCGCGTTGGTCTCCACTTGCGGCAAGCGGGCGATGGCGGCTTCAGAGATGACGAAAGGGCGGTTGAGGACGCCTCGGAAATGCTCGGCCCATCGCTGTAGGATTTGCGTCTTCTCAGTCAGGAGAGTGCTGCCGTCGGCACTGAGGAGAGGAGCAGTGCCCTTCGTCGGCGGACCGTAGACAGCTTTGATCGCGGAGAAGAAGTTCTTCCATTCGTTGCGGTCCGCATAGCCTTGGATCTCCTCAGCTTTGCGAGCAGTCCAGGCGTCCTGCATCTCGCGCAGTCGTTGCTGAAGCTGTCGGCGACTGCGGTAGAAGGCAGCTTTGTTGTCCTCAGTGGGGTGATCTACGTAGGCTTTGTATAGGCGGTTCTTCTCAGCTAGCAGATTTCTGATGTCGGCGTCGTTGTCGTCGAACCAGTCCTGGTGTTGGCGGGGAGCGCGACCAAGGACGGCTATCGCCGTCGACTGGACCGTGTCTCGCAGTTGACACCAGCGGTTCTCCACGGAGGCGTTCTCGGCAGCGGCGGCGGCGGCGTCGTCGGCGGCGGCAGCGATAGGAAGGTTGTCTAGCCGTTGAGCTAGCTCATTGCTGAAATGGAGACGGTGAGCAGGCAAAGACAACAAAGCAACATTCAGCTTACCTGGGGGTCGCTTACCTTGTGGTCTCCTGCGAGGCTGTAGGCGAATACGCATCTTCGAGATGACGAGGCGATGGTCGGTCCACCCGTCAGCACCCGCGATCGCCTTCGTCACCAGCACGTCCCGCTGATCTCGCCTCCGGACGAGGACATAGTCTAGCAGGTGCCACTGACGCGACCGAGGATGCCTCCAGGTGGCCTTCTCTCGCTCCGGCAGACAGAAGAACGTGTTCGTCGGGATGAGGCGGTGTTCTGCGCAAGCGCGAGGCAGTAGCAGACCATTGTCATTGGAGCCGCGGAGACCGTGGGGACCCAGCACTCCCCTCCAGGCAGTGTGGTCTGTGCCGACGCGGGCGTTGAAGTCGCCAAGGACAATCAACTTGTCCGCCTTCGACACAGTCGCCAAGAGGGCATGCAGGTCCTCGTAGAATTTGTCTTTGACGGCGTCGGGGCTGGTCATCGGCGGAGCGTAGGCGCTGATGATGGTGGCGAACTTGCCTCCTCGCCGGAGGGGCAGACGGAGGCTCATTAGGCGGTCGTTGATTCCCTGCGGCAGACAGGGCAGTCGTCCCACGATGTCGGTCCGGATGGCAAAGGCGACACCCGCGTCTCGTCGCTCTGCCTTGGGTCGACCACTCCAGAAGGAGGTGTAGCCGGCACCCACCTCCTCCAGTTGGCCTTGTTCGGAGAATCGGATCTCGCTGAGTGCGGCGATGTCCACCTTGTAGCGCGCCAGTTCTCGTGCCACTAGCGCCGTCCTCCGTTCCGGTCGGTTGCTCCTCGGATTGTCTAAAAGGGAACGAACATTCCAGGCTGCCAGAGTGAGCGGGCTCACCCTGCCAGTCTGGCGACTGCGGCGGCGAAAAGTAGGAGTAGGAGAAGAAGAAGAATAGGCTGGAAGAGGAAGAGAGCGATTGTTGTTGTTGTTGTTGTTGTTGTTGTTGTTGTTGTTGTTGTTGTTGTTGTTGTTGTTGTTTCGGTTTTGGCTGTTTCGACCGTGTGTTTTTTGTCTGCGGCCACGGCCAGCCTACAGACAGCGTGGTTCCCAGCGATCTTTAGGGCACCTTTTCTAGCCCCCTCCCCCTCGCGGGGGCAGGCAACGCATCCCTGAACAGGGCTGCCCGGTTATCCCAGACGGCTGCCGGACTCCACTATGGGCCACGACTTTTTGTTAGTGAGAGAACGACCCGAATTAGCCTGGGACCTTGGTGGTGAGGTGATGATGTGATGGAGTGAAGTAGGAGAGAGCATACACATTACCTAACGCTATGGGACTTAGAACTAGAGTGGACAAGCGGACACAGTCACCAGTCAGAGACAAAGTGAGGGCACCACACAAAGTCAGGCACCGTACACCTAGCTATTAGTAGAGAGTGGCATAGACTGACGGACAGACAATCGCAGCAGGCATCGTGGGTGTCGTTTAGCTATTAACAGACAGACTAGCATATAAAGGGCAGGCAGCAAGCGCAGCGTACGACGCGGAACTTCAACAAACAAAAGGAAGAAACAAAGCAAGCGCACTTACCTGAGGGGAAACTTACCTGGTGGCCGCCTACGATGGTACAGGCAGAGCCTCGTCTCGACGATGTCGACGCGAAGATCCATCCGGCCAGCGCAGAACACAGTACCGCGCGTGCAGGTGCACGCACGGATACCCTCACCTGGTTTAGCCCGCCGGTCGAGACGGTTGCTCGGGGTGTGGCCGCTGAGCAGAGCCCAGCTACGTGGAGCCACAGGTGAGAGTTAGGTGCCAGCAAATGGACGCTAGGCGTAGTCTCACCTGCAAGCAGGTGAGCGACCACTACGACCATCACGTGGACCCACCGCTGACATCCCTACACCCCAACAAAGTTTATAAACACTTGATAAATTACATTTACACTAAGATGACTAAAACAGAACATTTCTTTTCAGCGCCCCTACTATTTGTGATCCAACTGCAACCCCAATTTTTCAAAAGAAACCTGAATATTTTTAAGCAAAAAAGTTATGTAAGGCTTAAGGTGTGGAGAATAATAAGCAACATAATACTTGCGTTTTAACTCGGATAAACGGTCTCCTTAGACTTAGGCGGACACAAATATTGCCTGACTGGTGTTCACGCGACCCAATCGATGGCTAGAAGGACGTATAACAGCTAGATAGAGCTAGGGGGAACAGACCTGTTTGATCCGTATTTTAGGCATTTTCTGGTTCATATTCCAAGATAAGTCCATGAATTGTTTTCAGAGCCACTTGTAGCTCTGGATCTGAACTACTCCGAAGATGCTTTTAATGGAGTATTCATTAATAGCCTTTTGAATAGGCAAGAGAGGAATAATTTTCTTTCGCGCCCTTTACAAAGCATGAGCATGCAATCCAGTTAGTCTTCCAATATAAGAAATTCAAGAGCACCAGTTTTCAATGTGGATTTTATTATTTCTTCATAAGAAGTACTAGCGTTTACGGCAACAGTCCTTTCATTGCAGGAGTATCACTGAGAAGGATGAAAAAGACTGAAGTGACAATTTCTGACACATTGACCGTCTTCTGTTCTTAACAAAATCCATAACTGCAGCATCGGAGACTGTATTAATAAGTAATGGCTCGCACGAGGGGTGGATATTGCCTCTTAAACTTGTTAACAACTTTCGGCCGCGGAGAGTTGTTGGGACGTTTTCTAAAACCTTTATCGAACATTTTTACTTTAAGAATGGTCATCATGTCTATTTGATTAGTTAAAACCGTCCATAATAAAATTATGGCCCACGAAGCAATAGTATCCGAAATATGATTACTGATGGATAAGACGAGTTTCTGGGAGGTAGGTTTGCTAACAGAACGGCATGAAAGGCATGAGTTATGTGGCATATGCAGTGCGTTGTGTCTGCGGCAAATTCAGGAAAGTGCTCTTTAGTGTGGGATCCAGCAGCAGACTGACTTTACTGACAGTCAGAGTGCTATTGATAGGGCTTGTGCGGTCTCATCCAGAGTGACGGCATAAGAGAGACCGACATGGGTACGCACTTACGGGCGAAGTTCAAGTTGTGTACATGGCCCAAATTGTGTTACTCCTGCTTCGCAGAAGAGAACGGATTTTTTGTTATCTTCTGGATTGCCCAACATGAACTTTTTGTAGGCTGCAAGCTGCCGATGATAATTCCGACATGCGTGCCCTAAAAGCTTCACCACACGTAATAATGAAACAAGTGCCCAGTTCTGTTTATTTTCGTCCTGTCCAGTTTAAATTAAAGCGCAAAAGTTAGTGCCAACTGCGCAATACAGCCTTACAAGAACGTTTATGTGATTGGCTTCAGAAACAGCAAATTAATTCCGGAATTCTGCCATAGTTTTATCCTCTAGCCTTGCAATCAAGATATCTTCGGGTGCTTCTGCTACTTATTCTTTCCGCAGACTGCCCACTTTGCAGCATACACATTTTCAACTTTTGTATTTACTGGGAAATACCACCGCGACTTTTGATGCCCATCTCATGAAGATGTCAAACCAGCTGAAAAGATTTTGGTTGGGGTCTAATTTTTGTAGAAGGTAACTGAGGCCTAACCTTCAAACCTCTGCACCGTGAATAACTCCTAGAACGCTCAACGAATGCTATTCTAAAGAAGCGTAAAATTATGACCCTTTTAATCAACGCAGATGTCCGGAACTATCCAGAAAAGTGCGGGGATTTCAGACTCCGACCCGCATCAAAAGATCCGTAATGGGGTTCACTCCTGGTCAGGTTGATGAATTCTTAATAGTGATCTTGCCTAATTACTGTCTTCCCCTGCCAAACAGGTCTTAGGCAGTCTTGCCCTCAACAGTCGGCAAACAAGCAAAAATTATACGAGACCTCTACGTAAAAAGATGCGGATGCTCAATTAAAATGCAAAACAATCACAACATTATAAAGGGCGCCTAGGTACAAACAGTTCGTCCTCATTCTAGAGTAGGCTGCTGGATTAGTGATGCAGCCGCTTGGGGAGGAGAAAAGGTGTAAACGGTGAAGGAAGCAAACAAAAAAAACAGAACAAATCCGCCATTTTTTACAATCTTTTTCTCACTCGAGATTACCCATGCATACGAACACACCAAAGAACTGTCAGAGTTCGTGCATCCAATGCCGTGTTAAAGTCGGAGGCGACAAATCTTCGGTTTTAGAGTTACGAAAATTCCCATTGAAGATTTCAAAAGACAATTTGGCGAGCATACGTAAGCTTTCGATAAATTCAATCAGGAATGGGCGCACACCGATCTATTGGCTTCACAAAGCAAACAAGCTCCGTATGTGTGGCAAAGGTCACGAACAGGCAACCAATTACCAGGCCGAAGTCGGCCAAGTCATAATAGCAGCGAGGAGGGACGACAGAGAATGCGGGTAGATTGATACAGCACTGTTTCGGGCTTATTCTGCCTTCATTCAGCCAATCATAACCCTGACCAACAGCAGCTGGGACCACAAACACAAACATGCGCACAGACGCACCTGGCGTAGTTGATCCACCACTGGGGTCTACCAGATGGGTCATAAGCACTTCATCGAACCGAAGTTCATCAGTGCCTCACCACCTGTCATTCTCTGTCGCTCCAGATCGTGTTTTTATTCAGTCAGGAATGGGCGCACACCGATCTAATGGCTTCCCGAAGCAAACTCGATCTGCAGCGACAGAGAATGACAGGTGGTGAGGCATTGATGAACTTCGGTTCGATGAAGTGCTTATGACCCATCTGGTAGATCCCAGTGGTGGATCAACTGCGCCAGGTGCGTCTGTGCGCATGTTTGTGTTTCTGGTCCCAGCTGCTGTTGGTCAGGGTTATGATTGGTTGAATGAAGGCATAATAAGCCCGAAACAGTACTGTATCAATCTACCCGCATTCTCTGTCGTCCCTCCTTGTTGCTATTTCAATAAATTTTCATCAGGCCTATACATTTATATTGCTATCAAAATGATTAAAAGGAAAGTGCGGGCAAGCAGAAATTATTCCATAATTGGGGTTTGCGGGGGAGGGTCTGGGTGGGTGAGGTGAAAAAACGAAATTACCGTCAGTTACCATGGCCCAAAGCCACCAGGCCAGCCACCTGCATATAATTATCCGTCCCAGGGACAACCATCCGCTTCTCCCCCCTGACACTGACGGTAATTTTATCACCTCACCCACCCAGACCCTCTCCCTCCCAAACCCCAGCCGCATAATAAATCCTGCTCTCCGTCATTTTCCTTTTAATCATTTCGATAACGGTAAATGTATAGGCCTGATGAGAATTCATCGAAAGCTTACGTATGCTCACCAAATTGTCTTTTGAAATCTTCGGTTGTCTCATTTCAGGGAATATGAAAGATCGCTACTCAAGATGTTTGGATGCACCAATCATCTTTTTTTAACAACATTCAGTTGAAAGGCCTAGTGAAGACCGTAGTATGTCAAAAAACATTAGTCCTTTTTGTCAACTTTCCGAAAAGCTAACAGTCAGCTTTACTTGCCCTCATCATGGAATGTTGAAATTTGAAATATTGAACTGCTTTCTCAGCCACTTCAAAACTTTAGGTTTTTGCGCCTTCTATTCGGGAGGGTAACTTGGCTCAGTACTTGCCTGACAAAATCAGAGGATTTAGCGACTAGAGAACTTCAAAAGAGAAGTTAGAAAAATCCAGCATATGCCCAAGGCAGTAGCAATCCTCAAAATTAGTATTCCTCGAAGCACCCAGGATAACCTATACGGTTCATTCTATAAGTTTTTTTAAACACGAACTTCCAGATTGAGCTCACCCCGTTATTTAATTAAGAGAGGCTTATCTAGGGGCTCACACCTTCTTTGCCTCTCGTCAACAGCTACCCTTCTGGAAACTCGCGACCATACAAGTGAGAAACTAGAACAAGCCGCCAAATCAAATCACTTTAAGATGAATTTGCCTTTCCGTTGTTTTTGAACGGCAAGCCAGATTGGTTAGATGAGTCAACACCCGCTCCAAATGACACGAACAAATCGGTCTGCGTTGTTGGGGGAAGGTGAAACTAAGACGGTGAACAGCCCAATCGCTTGATGACACCATCCACAGTGCGGACATCAAAAAGTTTCTCAGTTAATATACAAACAGCTACAGAACTACCCACAGTCCCCACAGAAACGTCCACTAGGCTCAACGGAAGCGACGACGGTCCGGTTACACAAACCTGTTCACGCAAAATAATTCCTGCGAACTCTATGGTTGCTGTCGCCTAATGCAAATTAGTCAGGAGTCTGTATGCAGTGAAGCCCTACTACAACTGTCCGCACCTACACGTCTGCTGTGGCATCTTATTCTCAGCTGGACAACTTCCTGAGCTCTGTTTACCCGGCAAACTAGTCAGTCTTGTTTTGTGCTCTTGACTCTCGGGTGCAAACCTAATTAGGCACATCTGAATATCACTACCACCACCACCACCACATATACAGCCGCAAGACCAACATGGCACACGTCGAATGTTAGGGAAGGTCAGCTGTCCATAGTTCTTTAGTCACTAGTTAATTATGCTAGGGAGGAGACAGTTTGTGGCGCTTAGTTAGCTGGTTAGTAGTTTGCGACTTGGTTTGTCAGCATTTTGTTATTTTGCCTGCAGATAGCATTCTGCAGCTGTTTTCTCTCGTACAAAGCTACTGCGGTCCTGCCCTTCAAGTTCCATACGTCAATTCTCAGAACTTCTCCTGTTAGCGCTATGTTTAACTTCACTATTAACTTTTGAAAGGCGATACGTACTTTTACTAACTGACATCTTAGTTAGTGGTTAGATCGTTCCGTAAGAACGATCGTTAAGCGCCCCCTACGAGTGTATATTCCCGATCGAAAACCCACTGGGTAACGGGCTCGTGGCTCAGGGATTAGAGGCGTGGACTTCTAACTAACAGGTCGCGAGTTCGAGCTCCCGTTGGTCCACACTTCGGGGTTGGGTATGACTGGCTGACGACGGTTAATGAGCAAAAATAGCCATTGCAGTCTCCCTTGTCTTTGTCGATAATGCCATTCTGCCTCTATCATGCGCCGCTGTGCGGCTGCTGGTTGGGCTCGAGAGAGAGAGCCCGTAAGGCACAACGGAGCGAGTGAGTTTCGTAAGA
>CACRXP010001630.1:0-27662 GCA_902702965.1 Spirometra erinaceieuropaei | reverse complement strand
TCGCTTTTTCTAGGCAAATTTTCTTCGACGAGTGTAGAGGGGAAGGTCGTCGCGCCTGCTGATCGACTGAGGGCCAGAGAACCTTAAGGCAAGCCCTTTAAGGCCCACTCGGTTGCCCACTACTGCCAGAATTTCGACCTCGTCAAATACGAAGATATGGTCGAGTCCCGTCGAAAGGGTACAACCTGAGGACTGGAGTCACTACCACTTACTGTTGCCGCATGTTCGATCATCCGCGTCCGGAGTAATCCCCCAATTTTTGCGACACAGTCGCTTCGCCCACAGCTACATCAGATCCGGCAAACAAGTCAAGACTGTTCCTGCCGTATCAATGGGTTTTCGGCCTGACAAGGACATCCCGTGGGTACTGTGGCTTGTTGCGTCAGTTGGCTCTATCTGCGGAGTTCGACTGGGAATTTGATGTAGCAGATGAATAAAATTTTTGTTCCAGTGCTCGCGTCTACTCCTTTTCAATTCATTTCTGGCATTTGAATTTCGCCTGTATCTAAAGCTATCCAGATGGCCTCTGTTTCCAACTTCCAAGGCGACCTATAGCCCCCTGACTAATTCCTGTCTCCGGACATTTCCGCCCCTAATATAAACCAATAATCAATTCTCACATGACATGCCTAAAACAGAGACGGTCACCGGGGGAGGGAGGAGCCATTGTTGTGTTCTGGTTTTTCTCAGGGCGCTTTCAGGCATTCATTTTTGTGATGAAGGGAGGTCACGCGCACAGCTCTCAGTATGTGGTGCATGAGTTGCATAGGGCGCATTTCGCCAGTTCGGATTGAGGGCGTAAAGCGGACCACTATTCGTATGTGTCGGCTCCGCCCTCGCTGACTGCGGCGACGACTGGTGGCCCCGACGGTGTCCCGCCGGCCTCAAGGTCAGGGACTGTGAAGGGAAAACTAGAATGAGGGCTTCTCTGAGTCCAATAAATTCTAGTTGTTTTACGTAAGCTTAAATTTAGGATATAGTTTCCTCTGAAAACCACCGGTCCAGCTATGTTTGTCCCGCCCAGCTACTGAGCTTATATTAAGCCGTTTGGATGAGCTTCTCTTATTGGGTGTGCCAGTAAAAGTACAGAAAAGTACAGAGATTTCCGATGTAAACAATCTGATGCTTCTATAACTATTTTCGAGAATCTGCAGTATTGCCTTCACAGTTTTATTGGCAGTCATTGTGTCCTTTCAACACTACGCTTGTCCATGTGAAATTCAGTTGCCGGTTCTCCTATCTCCCAAAAATATCAGCCCTAGTTCTCACGATAAAGGTCTGTCGAGATCGACAAGACAGGTTCCCAAATCAGAAGTCAGGGAATATGGATTGGGTTGGACACCTTTTGCTGCTGAGAACTTGTGTATACAAAGGCTCTGCAAGCAGTCGTCGGAAGCGTCTTCGCTGGGCAAGTTGTTTTTGTCTGTGCCCGCCGTTGAGGTGCTTAGACCCCAGAGCGTGTGTGCCTTTCGCTCTGCCTCAGCGTCGACAGCCAATCAGGGAAGGGACAACAATGATTGGCCCCGAGCGCTCGCGAAACTAATGACAAGCCTCGCGCGTCCCAGCAGCGCATCGACAGGAAATGTGAGGCGGACAGGGGGACAGCGTGACAAAGCAGTGGCGAACTAGGAGGCGCGGATTGCCACAGCTTTTCCGATCTTAACATAAATTTTTTTTTCACAAATAGAAGTGAATATGCGCATCCCAAGTTCTTGTTTAAAATAAGACGAAAGCACGATCACTGGGACGGTAGATTTATTGGCCTTAGCTTTCGAACACGAACTGGAGTTCATCATCAGAGACTGCTGGAGGGCAGCAAAGTGTGAACATTTATATCGTTGTGTCGTGAGGGGGGGGGACTACTCCGTGGGTAGGTCTGATTTGTGCTGCCTGGTCCACAATGGTCCCCTGGCGTGATGACGCCGCTTGTACTTCGCGGCGATGTGATCTGCGCCACCTGGCTGCGTGGGCGGA
Organism: Spirometra erinaceieuropaei; assembly: GCA_902702965.1. Lineage (NCBI taxonomy): Eukaryota > Metazoa > Platyhelminthes > Cestoda > Diphyllobothriidea > Diphyllobothriidae > Spirometra > Spirometra erinaceieuropaei. Next base: position 25,688 of record CACRXP010001630.1, on the reverse strand, counting down.
GCGCGGATAACAAGCAGGAAAATCAATGTGTCTATTGATAAAGTTGGTGTCCGACACCCACACCTCCAACAGTTCTCTCCCCGTCTTGTTGCCGGCTCGCGCCAATATCCGCGTGTTGGCGAAGTCGAACTCATGGCCTTCCTCCAGCGTGTGAGTGGCGAACAGTGCATTTTTACCCGATCGAAAAGCGCCCTCAGACAGCCCTGTTCGTGCACCACTGGGTGGTTGCTCTGATAGCTGAGAACCTGGGTTGTATTAATCGCCTTTCTGAATTTACCATCAGGTGTGCGCGTGACGAGTACGTCAAGGGTAGGTTCTCGGCCCCATCGTCTTTTCTTGTAAACTGAATGTCGGGGAAGATGCCGTTAAGCAGGTCTTGAAAACCCGATAGCCTGTTCTTTTCAATAATGACGAATGTATCGTTCACGTATCGGCGCCAAAACGCAGGTTTGTAGTGGCTGAAAGCCACCTTTTCCAGCTCTTGTAGAACCAATTCCGCCTCTAGACTGCATATTGGAGAACCCATGGGTGTTCCTTTGATTTACTCGTATGTTCTGCCATCAAAGGGGAAAAAGGTTCGTTAGCAGAATGCAAAGAGCTGCATTAGGTGCTGGCTCTTTTTGACTTAGGCCTATTGATCGCGGAAAGAAGGGTAACATGCTCTGCGAACAAGCACTTCCACCATCCTGCACGCACGACATTTTGACAGCAGCTTGGACGATGAACTCCGTGGGACTCACAGCAGTGTGGGTGTGGGGACGGTGGCTTACACGTGATCTCATTCATAGTGTTGGTAGACTTGCGTTGCATCTACCGCATTCTGTCATCCTCTCTCACCTGGACTCGGTGTCAAACCAGAGCCAAGAGGACCGAAAGCGGCAGCGAGGGCGGGTGACTAGAGCGGCGTGAACCCGTCCCTAGGCGTGCCACCACACCCCCCGCACCTCCCCCGCTTACACACAAACGACCAGGATTTCACATAACAATAAGAGTGGTGTGGGATGATCAGATCACAGCTGAGTGACGATGCCATAAAAGCCACATTAAGAAGGAGCGAGCCATTGTAGTCAGACTCTCGGTCCGCCGGTCGACCACTCCACACATTGAGTTGAATCACCAATTTGCAACCTTCTAAATCCCGGCTTTTAGTCCACCGAAGCTGCGTAAATGGCCTCTCAAACAGGACACGGGAATAGAAACGCTCCACCCAGGTAATGCTTGTGGCCTTGCGCTAAACTGTCGGAAAAGTGACTATTCCTGAGTCCTAGCTCTAGCGTTAACCCTAACGCAAATCCCCACCCTAACTCTAATCTTAATCCTGCCGCTACCATTAACTCCAACCTTAACCCTAACTGTAGACATAAATCTTGTCCTAATTTCCATGTAATTTGGCTCAAAACCACCTGGATTGGGGGTGGTTCCTGCCGCCATATCTTACCGGGAAGCAAATAAATAATAGCTGCCAAAATAGTCCTTATATACACTGTACATTTAAATGTGAGTTGTGGCAGTTAACTATCTCCCTACTGCCTGATTCTTGGCTCCAAAGTCGCGTTAGGAAAATTCGTCGTGCATTTCCGTTGTTACAAGGTGGTTCTAGCTGTGGTCGCGTACGTCAAGGGGACCTCAGAGGAATAAAAGTTTGCAAAAAGTCAGATGTCGAGCGGCTGATCAGTGGCTATAAAACTGGACTGGAATTAGCAGAAGCAATTGTGGCGATATCGTTTTCGGTGTATCAGGTGGCGTTTCCTTCTGTGCATTTTTTGACGACGGTGGATTTCGTTGAGTTTGAAAGCGTTGTTGAAATGTCTGTGAATACTACACTCTTTAAATGTTCTCAATCGACAGCCAGGAAAAAGAGGTACCCTTTGTAAGTTTTTTGAAAAAAATTACCTGAACATGATGTAACGTCGATTTCTACCCCAAGCTGTATATTTCTTCTTTGATAAAGATACCTATGAACACATTTTCGTCGGAAAAGGGCTTGCTCTGAAACATGTTAAGCAACTAAGTGAAATGCTCGACACATTAGGTATCTTGAAATAATTAGCTAAAGTTCTGCCATTACGTTCCATGGGTAACGCTATTAACTGTAAATTTTAACGACTTTGAAAGCATTTGTTGAAAAGTGACGCTTAGTTGTCATACTGCCTTCCAAACCAATGGAAAGGAAATTTAGTAGCATAACCAGCAGACTAGCTTAATATCGTCAACTAACAAAAAAGAGGCAAAACCTGAGGCTGGCACTTACAGTTTGAACTCAACAGAGATCAACAACACATAAAAAGAAAGGCGGGGACCGTCGGTCTACCTCCAGTTCAAACGGTGAAGAAGAACGAATGAACCAGATTCTACTGACGGCTGCAAATGCCGAGTGACTGATTTGGCATCTAATCAGTGCACGTCCGCTATGGCGACAGACATGATCGGTTGTTATGACAAGCTGCATAGTAAACAATGCCCAAGTGACAGTGAGATACAGGATGATGGAAGGTACCGGGCCGCACAGAAATGAACACCCGGCTAGCACTCGCGATACCAAATTCACGAGGGAGCTGGCGGATGCGGCTATATGCAGACGGTCACGCAAACAACGAGCAACGGGGACTCCAAAACTACCCCAAAGGAGGCTGAAATGACCGTTTATGGTTTCTTTTACGTCGCCAACCAGTCACACCCAAAATCCAGACTCAACCGGTCAAAGCCACTGTCGGCTGGGGTGAGAAACCTGGAAGTTGGCGCAAGGTTGACGGTGATCGATCCATCTTTACTGGCTGACAAATGCTAGCTGATAGAGCATAAGGGGGTTTTCGTTCTCGAGCGAATACGCCTCTTAGAAATAGACTGATATCTGCATGCGAGAATCGAGCCCCGACTGTAGGCCAGAGCGGAAGCTACAAGTAGCAAGGTCTGCTGCCTATGCCGTAGCTGACTAACAATTAGAATCCGGTGCATTTGTAAGCCCAAACCATTCATACGTCTTACTAACGGTTCCTGGAACCGGTTCGATGCAACCGCAAGTACGACTTTCTGATCCACTAAGTTCCATTGTCAACAGGCATAGCCGCGGGTGGAGAAATCGCCGGTAAATCAACTCACAATCAATTGTAAGACCGACAGTGAACGCAGAGGGCCCGATGAGAGCGCACCCAAGGATTTTGCAATCCGGGCGCCAAGGGCTAGAATTACCAGTCTCCAAAACGTCCAAATTATTGCATAAGCGTCGGACGTTCAGTAGTCAGGATTGTTGTGATGCAGACATTGAAGAAGAAGAAGAAGAAGAAGAAGAAGAATACCAAATTCCTTACGCTGTGGTCACATATCAGGGCATTTCAGACCTCGAGATAAAAATGAGTTAGCAAATAGAGTGTACTAGCATTCACATAGGTGTGTCGCTCACCGATTATTCCAGAATACAGAAAAGAATACGGGTAGTTCTGTCTCCACGGGAGGCCCCGATCCAGAGCCCGCCCAGACGGTTTCAGAGAAAAGGGAGACTGGAGGGCTTCTTCTGGGCGTCAGCCAGACACGAAAACCTCGGGTTCGAATAACGGGTCCTCCCAAACTTATCGACGGTGAGTCCTATTTGGTTATTTCAGTCTGCGGAGTCAGTAGTACGTCTCGGCCGCCACCTCGAGCACGGTCCTCATGCTGTCCTCATGGCGAATCCATTTCTACTAAAATCCTAGAAACTGAAATTGCTCCGTCACTGCTGCCATTCAGCCCTTTCTATGACTCGGCATCAAGTTTCGATTGACTAACGCGTTTTCAACTTTTCTTTGAGATTGTTATGCACAGCGTCTAATTCTATGTGTCGATTGATGCATGAGTTGTCAGAATAAATGACCTCTAAAATTCGCGGCTTTTCTTCAATGAGCGGACACCTATAGTGCATGGAAACCTGGGGCGAGTGGTCTCGCCTTTTTACCACCCACTGATGTTCGTGTATACGTGTGGAGGTATATTTCCCGGATGGCTACAGTAAAACGCATTGCAGGTGTCGCATGGTATCTTACAGACAACTTCCTTACTATCTACATAGCCAATCCTATCCTTAGGGCGTACCTGCTGGTTACAAAGTGCAGTCGTCGGTTTGTTCGTCACGTGTATTTGGTGGCATCCAGTTATGACTGACTATAGCCTCGTCCACTTATCCTTTAGATTGCTGTTCACGGTATCTAATTCGATGTGCCATTTGATACACGAGTCGTCGGAATGTGTGGCCCATAGAAATTCTTGGCCTTCCTTGTATGGTTAGAAAACGACAATGTCCGATTTATCACAAGCAAATTTGTGCCCAGTTTCTAGCGTATTCTTGGCAAATTGGGTTAAGTGGTTTCGCTCCCCTACTGTCAACTGGTATTCGAGTAAGCGTGCAGAGGTGGATTTTCAGCCTGACTGTAACATACTGCATTGCAGGTGCCAGATGGAATCTTGTAGATAACTTCTTTTTATCCAAATAGTCAACCCTATCCTTAGGGTGTACAGGCCTGGCTGCGAAATGTAGTCATCGGTTTTTGCGTCATTTGTATTTAGTGCTTCCCCGAGTGTCTTTCAACGATTTCGAACACTTTTCTGACGTAGGAAAGTGTTCGCTAATTTTTTGGTTCAGACGCCTGATCCGAACAATCTAGTTTCTTACTCTCTTTTTTTGATTCCTGTTGTCTCATGCATCGGCGTACAAACTCTGTAGGGTAGCCTTTTTTGGAAAATAGGCTGAACAAATAATTAAGTTCTATTTTGTTTCCTTCGCTCTCAGAACTTTGTGCCTTTGCTCGATTGAGTAGGGTGTTAACAGCACTCCGTGTGTGAGCGATAGGGTGGTTGATCTCGTAATGTAGGATAACATCTTCGTAAACTTCTTTACGGTACATTGATGTGTAGAATGTCCCTTCAACGTTTCACTGTACCAGAACATCAAGAGGTTGGAGTCTGCAGTCAGCTCCTTTTTCGAGCGTGAAGGTGATTCCTGACAGTGTTGAGTTGATAACGCTGTGCAGCGTTTCCAGTTAATCTCTCTTGACGATGGCTAAGGTGTCATCTTCATAGCGGATCCATAACTTGAGATTAGATAATGGTAGGGCCATAGTCTCTAGTTTTTGCGTCGTGACCTCAACCAGAAAGTCAGAAATAGATGACGCCATAGGAGCTACTTTCAGCTGTCGATAGTATTCAGGTGTGAACGAAAAGTTTGTTTCCAGACATAAATCCAAGTGTTCAAACAAGGCAGATGTAGGAAAATCAATGTCGTATGATTGTAGGAGTACTTCTGTGCATTGCCCCGTTAAATCGAGTGGTATGGATGTAAACAGAGAGACAAAATCGGAGGATACCATTACCTCATCTACATCAATTGTGAGTCCTCGTAGTTTGTCTAAAATTCAATAGAATTTTCAGCTGAAATTTCAGAAACCTTTGTTAATGGACGGAGTTTATGGAGCGCCGAACGGAAAAATTTGTTCCTAAAAGTCCCTTTCCAAGGGGACGCGGCGAGTGAACTCCTAGGGAGACGTCTTGATCAAGCTGTCTCGCGAACCTTCCCAACAGCAAGGGTTCAAATATCATTCACTAAAAACCCTATTTTACGCGAAGAATGTAAGGATAAGTTGCCACCGCAGACCACCTCAATGTGCATATATTCCTTCATTTGCTCGTATGGAGCAGGTCATACTGGTCGCCCGAGTCGGCGTTTATCCAAGAGAACACGGGAACACCTCCCGGCATGGCTGGGAAAAGGCGAAACTAGGAGCATAAGCAGCGCCATTCTCGCGCATGTTGTCGACTCCGGATATCGTGTGGACCCAAACGAAGCTTTTTGTGTAATTTATAAGGTCCCATCGAGCTACCCTAAGGTACTAGGCCAGCGCCTGTTAGCGACAGCAGAGGCGGCCGCCATTAGGTTGCGCAAACCAATCTTGTGCGCACAGAAGAACCACGTTCAGGCTCCGCGCCTACAGTGGTCGAAGGTCGACTAAGTCTGCAACTCTCCCCGCGCACTTCCGCTCTCGCCCCGCCCCTGACAGTGACTGTTATTAACCCCCCCCCTCTCCCATATTCTTACACCCCGCCAGTCTTTCAAGGGGAACTGTTATCGATTTCTCTTATTGCTGACATGTTTTACTTCTACCTCGTTCCTATATAACTGTACTGACCCGACGAGAACTTATCGGAAGCTACGTATGCTCGCCACCTCGTCTTCTGATTACTGCCATGGGAATTTTCGCAACTCTAGAATAGCCATTTATATATCTTGTATTTCTGTGCATCGATTAGTCATACTACCGGTCGCAATGGTACGTTGAGTTTGTGAACTTTTGGTGGTCCATAGACTTTGACGACAAGGCATGAGAAGATGTAAGCCAGCGCCTCTAGAGCAGGCCAGGCGGTGGATGAGCTGGACCACCAAGAGGGCCAGATCATGTTGTATTCAGGAGACGCACCCATAACAGATGCCACACACACACACACGGAGGTGTGACTCAGGACGCGCCAGCCACCTGTGCCCAATTGCCGCATCAAATGGCTGACCGACTCGGACTGGTGTCTGGAGGAGGAAAACGGCAGTGAGGTCGACTCTGTGGGCAGCCTCTCCACGACACTCAGCACCTATTGGCAGTCTGACGCGCGTTCCAACTACCACGGCTTAGAAGGCTGCCGTCAGCTGACCGGGATAAGTCGGACCTCATTGGAGGACGGAGAGTCAGGCTGCAGTAGTTCCTTCTTAATGAGGCCTTTATGGCCCTTACGGTTTGTCGAGATCCGAGTCCCCCCACCACCACCTTAGTTATTTGTATGAAAGATTGGTCCCCCGTGTGCGAATCAGACGTGTGTGGCACGCGCAGACTGGTTGTTTAACTCCGCCAGGCACTGGATCCGATCCTGCCTCTGGTCTTCGGCACTCCGTCTTGACACCGGGCTCAGGTGGGCGAGGAAGGAGAGAGTGCGGTAGATGCAACACAAGTCGTCTACCACTAAAAACTATTTCACGCGCAAGTCACCATCCCCGCATCCGCCTTGATGTGGGACAGACTGTTGACAGTGTCGACGACGACGTCAAACTGCGGGGTATGGTACTTAATAGGCCAAATTGCACGTTAAGGTTTGCGCAGGAGAAACGATAACCCGACTCTCCAGCTTTGGACCATACCTCTGTTCACCGGAAGAAATCCAAGCCTAGTTAAAGGCAAATATCACTCAGACGGAAAGGGTCTGCTCTATAATTTCCACAGCCCAAAAACAATGCAGACTATCCAGGGTATGTAACAAATTTTCTGATGCATTTACCTGTCAGTAAGTATCCCAAAGTTAACATACTGGATAATTTGTCTTTGCCCCTACGCTGTGAAGGCATACTTTAAATGTGAGGGTGCGTACGGACGGTGCTGCAAGGAAGTTGTTTTTTTCACCGAAGAAACAAAGGACTCTCCATGGTTATACACGAGAAAACAAATTATCAGGAAATGGGCGGGTGTTAGACGGTGTTTTGCATATGAAAACTACCATTTGTGGAGAAAACAATGGCAAAAGGGCACCTAGGCATGCGGGCAGGCGGGGAGAGGAGGAAAGATAACATCGGCCGTATCGGAGCGCTACAAAGCCAGCGGCAGACCGCATTTCCTCAACATAATTCCAGCCGCATATCGTGCAGCAGAATGGCACCGCACTCCACACACGTTATTAAAAGAAAGTGATGACGCCGGCACTTACCCGAGATCACGCTTATTCCCCACCCGCAACAGAGCAGGCTGCCACGGCCGGGGTCCCGTTTCGTCGTGACTTATTGCACGCCAGCACCGCGGAGGACCTGCTCGATACAACTGGAGAAGGCCTGCCATCTCGGCTGGCTCAGGTCGACCGCGTAGAGAACGAATTCATTAAAGAAGAACAGACTAAGGCAAAGGAAAGGAAGTCGTGACGGATCAGGAGGAAACAAAACAAAGGATGGAGATGTTGGGCGTAAAGGAAGGGGGAGGGGACGAAGTGGGTGGAAGAGAGGATAGGTGGGAGGTACGGGCACGAAGATTGAAGCGGGAGATTGGAAGTGCATGAGCGTGTCACAGATCGCTTGAGAGGGGCCGTGGCAACCTGACTCTTAGCCCACCAGTCCGCCACTCCACACCAGCATACACAATTGGGCAGACTGCGTGAAATGGGTCGAGACATCATTTGGCAGCCATCCAAGCCACGGCGCTGAGGCACCATGATAGTCTCAGTCTCAGATCGCACATGCAGCGTAGGAGCTGCATGGAGGCGGAGCTGAGGCGCACACTTCCCGTTGCGTGGTATGTGGCAATCGAATGCTTGCAGGGAGTGGCGGGGAATGTGTGATGTGGCCAGCGGTTGGCCACCACAGGTTTTCGTGAATGCGCATGTGACCTAATAGACCCATGCGATGAGTGAATGTACGGGGGCAATGAGGGCAGTTGGGGCGGGTGCGGTGAGTGTATATTGGTTCTCATGGCACTGGTTCGCCAGTCTCCGTGCAACGGACTCGTAAGTGACCGACCAGGCCGATGTGTGAGGTGATCGTGAGATCGCAATGGGGACAGGCATGAAACGAGCCCACATCGCTAAATGTGGAAGTGTTGAAAATGATGGCAGAGGTTGCTGGGACATCAGACGTTGTCCCAACGTGGGCGGGGGAGTGCGTGGAGTCATGTTAATGCTGATGCTGGTCTCTGCGGTCGATGCAGGGCGGATGGTGTCGATGGATGGTGGCGGTGAGGCAGCGACAGTGTGATCAGCGGTGACAGGGGTGGCAGTCAGCGTGGGGCGAGAGTGGGATGAGGTGAGCGCTGTCAAGTTTAGGACGTAGTGGGTCCGAAGGTGTCCAACGAGGCCGATTCATGCGCGGAATAGGCGTTGTCAGCGCGGGCATAATGGAGGCGACGGATGGTTTGCATTGGAGGGGCGAGGCATTTGTGATTTCCGAGCCCCTTTTTGTTTTGGCGGAGGCGATCCCGTATGATTAGTAGATGGCATCGCTGGTCTTCTCTTCTCCAGGCCGGTCTGTCCTGGGTGAGTTACTCCCAACTCTCTGGATTGCTATGCACTCGTCTAAGAGAATTCTTCTTCGTGTCCTTGTAGCGTCATTTTGGTCCTTCCGGTCGTCGAGCACCGGTGGTTACATCATCATAGAAGAGCTGTTTCGGTAGACGTGCATCTTCCCTCCTCACGAAATGCCCGCTCCAACGTAGTTGTAGTGGCCTCAGCATAGCGTGGATGCTGAGGATTCTAGTCCGTTTTAGAACTTCCGTGTCGGAGATCCTGTCTTGCTTTCTCAATTTTAGTATTCTGCGCAGGCAGCTGAAATGGAATTGGCTATGCTTCTTGGCATGATGGAGTTCAAGATCGAGCTCTACGCTCGGTGGAGAAGTGTCATCAGGAAGACGACCTTGTATATCTTCAGTTTGGTATTCAGTCGGAGACCGTGACAATTCCACATGGAGTTCCCCAGTCGGCCGAAGGCTTGGTTGGAGTTGGCGATCCGATGGGCTACTTTGTGGTGACCAGGCGGCGAGAGTAGGTGATCTGTGCGCTACCGTCATCGGGTCAAATCCCAGACTGGAGGGAGAGAGATGGAAGGCACCGACTTGAGGGGTTTATTGTGCACAGAACCCAGAGTTCTCCTCTCAGACTACAGTGGCCACTGGCGAAGCCAGGACTGGTGTTGACTGCGTCCAGTCAGGCCTGAGAGTCCCTGAGATAGTGGTGGCAGCCGCTTTTGTAGAATCGTGGGCCAAGCTCAAGTGGTGTCCGGTCAGCGTGTGTGTTGCATTTGCTGAGGGGTGGAGTCCCAGTGGCTTAGGTTGTGGTTGCAGGGGGTGGCGCGTTCAAGTGGCCGCATGGGCAGCTGCGACTGCGCGGACGCAGGTATGCCCGAGCTGTTGGTCGTGTGACTTCAGGTCATGTCGTCTGGGACGGCTCGCTGTAAGTTGTGATTGACCTTGAGGCAGCGAGGTCTTGGACAATGACGCCGGGCCAGTCATGATGGCTAGCCGCCACAACTTCGTCATCGATTCTGATGCAGCGAGACATTGTGATGCCTAGGTAGTTGAAGTCTTCCACGTTCTTCAGTTCAGTGCCGTTTATGCGGATGCGAGGGGCACTGTATTCAGAGGTAGACGGCTGTTGATGCGTGATCACTGGCTTGTTCGCATTGATGGTCAGAGGAAAAGGGATCCATGTCCCGTTGCATGTAGTCCACGTTTGTGGTGGTGGGCGCGCAGTCGTCAGCAAATAATATATCGTGGACCGGGGTCGCAGATGGCCGCGTTAGGGCCTGCATGCGCCTGTTGTTGAAAAGATGCCTGTCAGTTTTGTGGGCGATGCGTATCCCCTAGCGTTCATAACTGTTGGCGTCCGTGAGTATGGCAGAAAACATGAGGCTGAAGAGGGTGAGCGCGAGTAGGTAGCCTTGCTTCACTCCACTGGTCGCTGCGAATGACTCGGAGACTGCGTCATTGTCCGTGATGCGCGCCATCATCCCATTGTAGAGCTGCGCGTGAATCATCTGGGGTAACCAAACTCCAGTACGATTCTCTACAGTACTTCACACATAACCGTGATTAAAGCTTTTGTCAGAACCACGAAGATGATGTAGAGGTGAGTCTACATCTCCTGGCAGACGACAAAGATCATATCGGTGGTGCCCCTGTGACGTCGAAAGCCACACTGGCTTTTCGGCAGGAGTCCTTGCTCTAGGTGGCCGTTGAGACAATTGAGGAGGATGCGGACGAAGATCTTCCCGGCGGTGTTGGGTAGCGAGAAGCCCCTGTGATGCCGGTCCGCTTTGCACTTGTACAAATATACGACGGTTACGTCCTTAAAATTTTCAGAAACCAGCCCGCAGCGCCACATCTCCTGCATTAGCGCTGTCAGTTGCTCCATCAGGCAATGGTCACTGTGCTTGTAGATATCAAATGGGATCGCATCGGAGCTGAACGTTTTCTCTCTGGACATTTGTTGAACAGGTGGATGGTTTTTTAGAGAGAACGAGGATTATAGATCCAGGTGGGGATTGGTTTCCACTTGGGGGAGCCGGTCGATGGTTGCGTCGGAGATTGCGGGGGGAGAGTTGGGGACGCTTCTGAAGTGTTCGACCCGAGGCTTCAGGATCTGCAATTTCTCTATGAAGCGCGGTGTGCACTGGCAGTTCTCTGGCACATGGTTCCCTGCCGGCAGATGCGCTTGCACTCTCGTCAGGTACACAGGTGGTATGCACGGTTACTCGGTGACTTATGTCATCATCTTCTCTTTCTGACTCATTATTGTCGTCGGTTAACATCCTAGTCGAGTGTTTTTCGTAGGTCAGCAGGTGTGGAGGTTTGCCTAGATGCGATTCCGGCCCTGTCAGCCACCTGAACCCTATCCCGTCTTCAGTCATTTTGACTATGTCTTGACACCGAGAGTAGGTAGGGAAGGGTGGGGGAGTGCGGTAGACGCTATGCAAGATTACTGCCATTAAGAACTAATTCAAGCGCAAGTCGCCGCGCCGGCTCTACCTTTCCGTGGAGCAGATCGGATCTCATCGGAGCTGTACGCTTTCTCGCTGTTGAACGGTCGGATGGTTTTTAAGAGAGAGAGGGGGCTAGCGATCCAGGTGGGGGATGGCTTCCACTTGAGGGAGCCGGTCGATGGTTGCGTCGGAGATTGCGGGGGGGGACGGTTGAGGACACTCCCGAAGTGTTCGATCCGACGCTTCAGAATCTGCGATTCCTCTATGAAAGGCGTTGATTTATCCGAGCTGAGAAGCGGTGCGGTTTCTTTTGTTCGAGAAGGAGCCGTATATCGCCTTCATCACAGGGAAGTACAAGTGAGTACGCGGCGGAGAATTAAACAAAGACGGACAAGAGGGTGATTGCGCAACAAAACCCGCTGGAGTGAGAAACTCTCTGTGATATTCCGGCCTCCAGTCTCCTCCTTCCTCCTTCTCCCGAGGAGGCAAGAGCTGCTGTGCTGCACATCACTGTCTTAAAATACTAGAATGTGAACTGATGATATACAAACTCCCAGTCTACAGGGATTTGTATTCCCCATAGTTAGCCCCATTCCCGTTGATAAACGGAGTAAAACAACATATGCACAAACCTCGAAAAAAGATACACGCTATACAGATCTAGTTCAGCATGCGGAAGGTCTAGACAACAGCGGGACTTACGTCGAGGATGCGCTGCAGGTGATCCGTGTTCTGTACACGAGCCTGCTGAGCATCGCAGGCGGCGATGGCCAGCAGACGACTACGAACAAGACTCAGTTCTGCCAGCTGGGCCTGCGCCTTTGCTTCGCGAGTTCGAGATCGCTGGAGGAAGAGCAGAATGACGAGGGTGTACCTGAAGACCGGGACGACGGCTGACTGCGGGAAGATATGACATTTAGTGAAAATGAACACTTGCTATCATTGAGACCAACTTCGTCGGTGCACAATCATGTAGGACTTCGTCCTGCCATCTCAGTGACTTCTGCATTGTTCTAGTTCGTTTATTCTGCCGCGCCTAAAGCTACTTCTGGCAGGCAAGTAGCCGTATGACGCCAGCTCTACAGCACGTGCACCAAATTAAAACAAGTCGCTTCCGAAAAATACGATGATGACCACCATCACCTCAGGAGGTGGACTATGATGGAAGAAGCCTCCTCAACACGGACCTCGCTCTCCCTTCCCACACCCACCAGTAACACAACCAAATCAAGACAGTCGGAGATGGCCATGAACGTAGTTTGCGCATATCACAACGCGACAGGTTCTTCGTTACTTAGCCTCCAAAAGGTGCTGCACTGTAGATGCTCTGGAACAATCCGGCTGTCAGACTGCCTCGCGATACGCGTTTTTCGAGCAGCGCTGACTCCGCACAAGCCTGTAGCTACGGCCATGCATGCCTGTGTTGGCAGACCTTAAACATTGGCCCTCATGTTGCGTTAGCCACTGCGCCGAATTGCATCAAGAGCTGGTTGTCAGGTGCGAACAGTGGACAGCTGTGTGGAAAAAGAAAGACGGAATGAAGTCGACGCTAGAGAACTCATTCGCGAGGCATATTAGGGCATTTCTCATTATATCAGTCCTGACGGACTGGACGTCGTGACTTGGAAAGTTGGCAACCGACGAGATAACTCGGTCCTGCTGAGGACTGAGTGTCCGGCTACAAGAGCTCCTTCTTGATGCGGACTTCATGAGGCCCTCGCTGAAGTTAGCTTCGATACAACCTTAAAATAGTCAGGTGCATATTGTGGACACCAGGCCGTGTGTGTGGCACTCGTAGAGGGGTCGCTTAGTTTCGTTGACCATAGCGCTCGCGCCCGCATCTGGCCGCTTTGACAGTCTGGCTACCGGGGAAAGGTAACAGGGCAAGAGAGAGTGCGGTAGGCGCTGTGCAAGTCAGCCTCACTACAAACTGATTCACACGCAAGTCAGCTGCACTACGAACACTTCATGTGGCACGCGAGGACCATGGTTCCTTCCGGCGGTCGAGGCGTCAGTCATGTTTGCCAATCCATGCACACATTTTGGAGCAGGGTGAAAAGGAAGAGGAAATTAGGATGGGATATCCTCGACCAGCCCTAGCAGTAGGTGATCGGGGCGCTATATGGCGAAGTCGCGGTGTTTGTACTAAAGTTCGGAAGGGGCGGATCGATAAATCAATTTATGTTTTTTTGAAGGATAAATGCATTACGTGTTGACATTCTGGGTCTCGTCCAATAGATTAACAGCAAAGCTCGATGGGGTGAGGGATTGTTTATAACTTCGGTAGTCATTACTGATGGTTGGGCAGAAGCACGAAAATCGGTCGACCTGCGCAGCTATGTTTGCGTTCACCAGGGTGATTTCTCCGTGTAGAATAATTGTCATAAGGTGCAGTTTTTTCGGTGGGCACAGCATATTCGGACCTTCAAAACAAAATCATGCCGTTGGCAAGCATATTGGGGAAAGAGAAAAGTACGAGACGATACGCGATAGCGACCGACAGGAAAAGGAGAACGTGGTTCAATTGGTAGCGTTTTCGACTTAATGATACTTGATGACTGAGGAACTCAAAATCGAGGTCGGGTCCCGCAACCCTGGGCTTGGGTATGGCCGGATGATGACGCCTAATGGGTTAGAAATGGTCATACCCGTCTCTCTCGGAAATCTCCTACCACCGAATACACGATTTGGGATAGGAATTAAGCTAATACATACTTTGGAGTACTTTGGCCGCCCGAGAAATGCACCATAAAAGAGTCCCCGGGAATCTTCCTCTAGAATTAACTGTAACGAACACAGATCAAAATTAAAGCCAAATGCTTGCATTAATTTTTGTCCCAACGAAAAGCGAGCTCTGCAGACGCTGTGGCGCCGTCAACAAAGAGGTCTCCTTTGTCTGCTGGCATCCATAGCTCTAGTGCCGCACAAAGAGAGGGCTGTACGACCTTGACCCAAGGTCACCTCGACATGAACGCGAATTACTGACCTTTGTTACCGGACCACTATGCCTAACAAAGGTGCTGGGCGGAACGTTCTCAGCTTGGCCTCTGAAACGGTCTCTGGTATAGCTTGCCTAATAACTCGCACTAACTTTACTCATTCGAAAAGGACGCATTTTTGAGCGGGGCATCCATGCCATCAGAGATTTTCTAGACTCCTTCGCCGATCGCCTTCGGTATAGAAGCGCTACTCAAGTATTATGCAGCATCCATTTACTATCAGACACGTAGCATTTCATATAATCGTTCAATAGAAGCATACTTCCTCTTGCAAGTTAGTAGATGAATGTGCAGGTTACTGTAGTACCAAAACGCTTACTGATTCCTAGTCGTTTTGAAGAATAATCGCCAGTCGCGTCCCCCGAAATCGATTTCTCAACTCCGCATCAGTTAGTATGAAAGAACACCTCGGAATTTGAGCGTATGCTGTAACTGGGCATTATCCGCCCATCCAAAAGCCCTTGGTTGTCCCCTCTGTACATGGTGCCTAAGGCAACATGGGGCGACTGGAGGCCCTTCGGCGACGATCGTGCCCTCAATAATGTCACCACTCGCGATTGGTATTCTTTTTTTGATCTTCAGGTGTTCTCCGGGCCCTTCTTGACAAAACGGTTTTATCGAAGATTGACCTGGTGCGCGCCTTTCATTAGATTCCTTTAGACCCTGACAATACCCCAAAAACCGCCGTCACTACACCCTTTGACCTCTTTTAATTCATCCGCTTGCCTTCCGGTCTTCGTAATGCCGACCAAACGTGTCAGAGGTCCATTGAACATGTCCTACCTGGCCTATCGTTTGCGTAAGCCTACATCGATAACTTCTTGGTGGCCAGCCAAAGTGCCGAAGAACACAAAGAACAGCTTGCCTTGGCGTTTGACCGCCTTGACAAGTTTGGCGTTCATACTGACCCAGCCGGGAAGAACTCGGCGCCTCGGTGAGATTCGAACCCAAGACAGCAGGTGGAAGGCCTTAGTACAACCAACGCTCTAGGTATCTTAATGTGGAACATTCGATGGACACCATCGTTCGCCATAACCGAACTGTCATTGGGCATCTGATGTTCGAATCTGTGATGTAAGCCATTCTCATTGGGCGCAGACATTGTTTTAGAAACTGGGCATGAGACCTCCAGACTATAGGGCCTGTTCAGCACCTGTCCCAAAATATAATCGTGTAGGGTCGTTTTTGCCTTTTTCTTTGTCAAATATATTTGTCCACTTTCAGAGCCATCTGTATGTGAGCATAAGCACTGCTGAAATCTTAAGCGTGTCTACGGATGCATCGAGTTTCCTCTGTCAGACTCTATGCGCTGGTTCACAGAGCGCGAATAATTAAATAACCATCTCGGAACTTGGATCGGTGCGTATCGAGCGGATAAGTCCTTAGGGAGTTGTTTTCAATTTGGTGACGTTTCCTTGCCGGAGAGAAAAGTAGCTTTATTTTTGAAACGAGATCCATCAGGACTGAAACAGTGTATCGATTATCAAGGGACCACTGCGGCTCACTGTCTTTCCATTCCGCTTTGGACACCGGTTGAATAAGTGCACTGGGGCAGAGGGTGTGAGTATGGTATCAACGAGACCGTTTTTTTTCCAAATTAGCCCTATGCGACTCGCAGTTTAGATGGCGAGTTCAGCACTCAGTGTCGAGTGCTACTATTATAGGGCATTCCTAAAGTAGAGGCCGAAAGTTGACTGAGCAGCCTTTATGCCTGCGGAGCGATTACAACGGTAAGTGGCTGGCGCTGGACCAATGCTGGTTGACATTTTTGCCGATTGAGTTATCAGCGAGCAGTAACAGGGTCCGCCTGAAGTGCGGATGAGAGATTTGATGTCAACTGGGCTGAGTGGTTTAAGTTATATGAGGACGCCGTACTGTAGTACTGGCAATGTCTTCGATAAAGTCCATTTGTGTACGGTTACCTGATTTCTGCAAAAAAGTGTATGCGGCCGTGGACGGTGACTATCAGTCTCGCCAGCTAGGAGGGAAGGCGGAGAGAATCGCTCGGAAATTATGATGATTCGAACAGTCTACTTTTTGCCTCTTTTTCAGATTGAGTTGAAATAGCCACTAAATTTTACCTCGACGTAGTCCCCTCCCTAGACACTCAATTACGAAGTTGGTTTCAAAGCGATATTCTGTTAAACTCTCTCAACCAAAATATACCGTCCCACTACCGATTGCTTAGGAGAATAAGTAAACCCCGTGAAATACATTCCCATAGATTGTTTGCTTATGCGATCCAGACAACAGCGACACTTTATGGCCAAAATTTATGGAACAGTCAGTTCCGAAAAAGCCCGTTGTAGTATCCTTACACTTTAAGGGTGACAACATCTCAAATATCATCAAGCGACAATTGAGATGCGCCATCGCAAGAACATACAACTCAGCTGAACTCATCTTCTGCAGCCCCACTGAGGTTATCCAAGTTCCACGGGCGAAGGATGCCTTGCCATTACACGCCACGTCAAAGCATGTTTACGAACTTACATGCACTAGTGAATTCAAGTGCATTGGGCTAACGCAATGGCAATTAGAAGCCAGGTCGGTTGAGCACCTGCCTAAATGGCTTCTAAGGCAGGAGAATAAAATTCCACGGTTTTCAATCACAAAGCACCTCCTAGATAGCGGTCATTCGGTTTACCCCACAACATCTTTTCGAGTATTAGTTCGGACACGAACAACTCGGATACTGCGCTACTTACAGTTTGGTAGAAATTCGACCTATGCAGACAGTTAGACCACGTGGTCAACCTCAGCTTGCTCTGATAAATCTGAGCCCTTTGATTTGCGCAATCCCTCGGCGTGTTAACTTCCCCGTTTTCATTCCTATGCTGTGTTTTCAAATTCCTATTTTATTGATTAGTCTACGCGAAGTATACGATGACCTTGCTGTTTTATATTGATTCTCTTCGTGGAAGTTCAAACCTTTGCATCTTTCTCATTTGTTATCTGTGTTATGCAACGACAAGCTGCAGTTAATAAGCCGTCACGAAATTTATTGGTTTCAATAAATTCTGCTGTCTATGCTTGCATTTAATTCATTCCGAGGAAATGTTGCCTCAAATAAACTTATCTGTAGGGCCAATTGTCATGTGGATCCACGCAGTCTTTGGCTACGCCATATAAAACGTTTCTAACGGGCTTTATAATCCACAGCCGCTTTCGTACCAGCCACCAACAAGGTCGCTGAAAAACGTCCTTTGTTCTTTGTCCATACTGCCGGCTGCTAAGCCAATTAATAACTTCAAGCTGTGGACGGTGAGTCCTGCTGTCTACGACGTCGGATGAAAGCGTAGGTTGCCCACTTGGGAAGAACACCACCGGCCATTGAGTAAGCTCCGTCCCATAGGTTTGTTTATCTACTTTGATGGATGGAGCCTAGACCGCCGTTATGAATCCATGTATTTATACTTCTGTCTCACACACCTGCCAGGCCGGGCACAGCATCAATCGATCGATTTTCTGCTGGCTGACAACAAAATCGGACAGTTAGTGCATGCCGTCAACAGTGCCGTCAGCCAATCGCTCCCTTTTTTCTTTCCTAACGTTACTCTGGTCAGCAGCATCCCACGCCAAATGGTGGGCCCGTCAGTTTCTGTTTACGCCTTTTGTTACCCCTTCCCTCGGATCACCTTATTTTCAGTTGGTTTCCTCCTAGTCACCCATTTAGCCGCATGGACGCGTTCGCATAGGCACCCCGATTGGTGGCCCCATGCGTCTACTAACTCGCGGATGTAAACAACTTCGTGCCGGGCTACGTATGCGTCCTGGGTTTGGGCAGGCACGCCTACCAATTACCCCGTATAGCTATGAACTCACCAATACTTAACACACTGGTGCGTAGGCCTGCTGGCTTCGCACTCACGTCGAGCGGTGACACAGAACGCTTATTAAATTTCCGAAAACATTAACGCTGTGTTCATGTGGCCAGTCTTGTACAGTAATCCCATACACGCCAATGAGTTCTGCAGTCCGCGTATGCACGTAATCCTACCCTTCGTTAGATTTCGTTTTTCAGCTACCTAAATCGAATAAGTAGGCACTCTTTGGGAATTTAATTTCAGAAAGGCACTTACCCCATGTCTTATCACCTTCCAATCCACAAAGGGAAAGTAAGGGACATGTGACATGATGTATCGGAAATGTGACTAAGATGTCATTCTGACGAGGTGACTGAAATAACCGTTTGTGGTTCAAGTAAAACATTTCTAACCCAAGTGTTCGACAACCGAGTGGGTCGGCCTTAAATAACAAACCTCTCAGAGTCTGCGGTTGATTCCTGACCAAATGACTGAGGCAAATAAGCAGCAATTGGAGTATCAGTTGCTCGTCTCTATGCGGCCAACCGCAAAATTTGTGGACTGCAGCTGTACAACAAGAAGGAATCAATTCTAGTCCGTTCAGTAAAAGGAGATGAATCAGTGAATGGCATTCTCATGTGACAGAGAGCTGTGATTGGTTTAACGATTTATAATTGCAAACAGTTGTGACAAAAATATAATTTGAGATGGAAAGATTCGCACAGAGCCACCACATGACAAGCTTTAAAGGGCCAAAATATATGAGGAGCCATATCCTCTGCAGGGTCAAGCCCAGGATTAGACGTGAAAGGCGCGCGTCTAAAAACATCACCGAGGACAAGCGCGCCGTTTCACTCTCGACAAGGCAAACGGAAAAAGGATAAGAAGCGAAATTAAGTCAGATAGTCTTTGAAACTGCATCTAAATCGTCTGCCAGACCCTGTGGCTAGATAGGCCCCATGCAGTTAGAAGGAGAACACATACTTCGACTTCTGAGTGTAGGGCTTCCCATTTGGAATGATAAAGCACTGTGGGAAGTTGGGTTTATTCACTGCGTCCGGAAAGCCATGCAACTCAATGCAGAAACCGCTGTGTTGTGGATAACTGTAGCCATTTTTGCCCACTGGATCAGTTTTTGGCTCCAGACAATTGCCAGTGTAGAACTGGACTCCCAGCTGGTCGCTGAAGGCCTCAACCCGACGGCCAGAATTTGGCTCCGAGACGGTTACCTTGGCCTCATCTGGAGGAATCTGATTGAAGATGTAGTACTCATCATAGCCCTGAAACGGTGCTGGCTGAATCTTCTGCAGACCATCTTTCAGGCTAACTGGTTTGCGCAAATCTGCACCGTCCACATCTTCTACCCTCTGGATCCGACCCGTGGGAATGAGATCGCCTTCTGTCTCGAGAAGCCGGTCCGCAGCGATGCAAGCGATGTGTCGGTCCAGAGCCTCCGGTCCCGCTAGGTGGCCCGCCAGATTGTAATAAGTGTGATTGGTTAGACTCAGTGGAGTGATGCCGTCAGCCACGCAGGCAAAGTAGTCGATGGAGAGTTCGATTTTCTCCTCAGAGTTGACTGTTATGCGATAGGTCACATAGACGGTTAGGTTGCCGGGAAAACCCTCATCACCATCAGGGGAGAAGATTTTAAACTTGACACTGTCTGACTTCAATTCCAGAATCTCCCATGTCCGTTTCGATAGTCCAAACCTGAATTTCAGTGAAAAGAATTAAGTCTTCTGGTCGTTCTTAAAACTTACATTTATGAGACTGATGTGTTGATAAGTAACTTAAGTCAGCTATCCTTTGCTAGAAGATATCCTAAATTCTACCCAATATCCCTTCAGACTGTTCTATTGCAGCAAGTGTCTCTGAGGGATATTCTGAGTTAAGAAAAACGCGAGTGAGTGAGTAATCCTCAAAAAGGGTTGCCGAAAAAGAGAACGGTAGTCAGCTCTGCGACATGGACCATCTTCTTTCCCTCGAAATTCTGGAACAATGAGCGGCGGTGCAACAGTATCGTTTATTCAACTCGCATCAGGTGGTGAGTTGGCGTCTGTGGACAAAAACTAGAGATTTATCGTGACCCACCTCAAACGACAACTGTCAAGTCACCTCACGAAAGTTGCAGCCGCTATAGTTCAGGCAGTATAATACGCAATTAATTAGTCTGATTTAGTACAGCTCGTGAATTCGTTCACTTCCATATAAAATGCGTTTGTTAGAAGGGGTTCCGTGCGAGGATAGATTTGTGTGAACTACTCTTGCCTGGACAACCGTTTTCTCTCGGGATCCTAGCTGCCGAAACAAAAACACTCTAGGAGGAATGATGCATAAATCAATCTAGCCATGAGAACAGACTCCTTGGTCTAAATGACTCAGACTACCAACAGAGGCTCCTTGCTTAGACTCACATATGCTGTCAAAGCTGTCGTTAGTAGAACATAAGAGTCACATATGCAAAGGCCGTTAGCTATTTCACTCACGAGTACGTCAAACCGTTTGACGGCATCCCGAAAGGTTTTGAGCGTAACTGTATAGCAGTTTTTAGAAGGTTGCGTTGTTTCTGTCGTCGTCAGGATAATCCTGGGGCAGATATTAGGACTGAACATCTCACCACATTCATAGAACGAATCATTCAGAGTTGACTTTCCTTCCTATCTCTTGAGTTTGATCACCTCCCATCTATCATGGCCCTATCCTCATATCTTACAGAAGATTGTTTCTACAAAAAGGCCGGCAAGGATCTAATGAAGGCCCCCAAGTATCACCAGCTATCCACATCCGCCTGTCTTACCATACTGGTGGTTTTGTGGATGGGGCATCTCGATAGTAGGGTAAATGTCAAAAAATAGGGAAAGTGAGTTAAGTATTTCAAAGTGTGACTGAAACTTACAATAGCAACGAAAGCAAAGCGTAGGAGGAGTCATTTACAACTGACTTTCCTTCCTATCTAATGAGTTTGATCATTTTCCTCCTATCATGGCCTTATTTCCATCTCTCACCGAAGACTGTTTTTGCAAAAAGACTAAACCTTAATCTTACTGTAAGCGGGATAAAATGAGTCACGGTTTTCGACAGCAGCACTTTCTGCAGGAAGCGTGACGGTTGCAGTATGAACACTTTCTAGGCAGGACAATAGAAACGGGGAAATCATACCGATTATGAGCGTTTTCAGTGCAATAGGTTCGAACAGCCAAATTATGGAAGAAAGGCGGCGGGATCTACAGTAGGTGGGCTAACTCATGAAATGTCAATCGAAATTACGAGCTGCATTTTCATTTCGAAAAAATTAATTAAGTAGGGTTGTAAAACTAGCCAGCCAGCAACATAATTCTATAATATATCGGTTACCTCAGCATGGCGGCTTTCGAATGAACTGCCTTCCGGCTGCATACAAAAACTACACTCTGTAAAAAACGACTACTTAATTGGCACGCATTTTTCTTATTGATTTTCGATGTCCTTAAAAGTCCAATTATATTTCTTGGAAGACATGCATAAAGATATTCATTCTTTTGCTCGTTCGGTAGAAAATGACGTCTTCTTCCAATTTTGTACTCGAAGGAAGGGTATTATTCGGTTTTCAGAAACTTTTCCCGAATGATTGTTAACGCGACCTGCATTTACACTTGGATTCAGGGTTTCAAAACTACAAGCCATATATTTTTCGCGTACGGAAAACCATACATTTCTCCACGGTAATAAAAGGGGACTATATAGGGTGCGTAAAATTTAGCAGTGGGTTTGATCCATATTGTACAAACCGCATTGGTAAGCGCAGAGACATAACGATTTATGAACGGCCATTCCGCGGTATTTAAAAGTCCCACAATTAGAAACTTTTTAAAGTCGAATTATGTTCCTTCTTCGGGTATAACTTTAGAAAAAAACGTAATTTTCTACAGAATGGGCAAAAGAATGGATATTTTTATGTATGTTTTCATTCAATATAATTAGAAATTAATGGGCATCGAAAATCAATGATAAAAATGCGTGCTGATTAAGTATTCGTTTTTTACAGTGTGTAGTTTTTGCCTGCAATCGGAAGGGCGTTCGTTCGAAAGCCGGCATCCTGAGGTAACTGAAATATTATAGAATTATGTTGCAGGCTGACTAGTTTTACAACCCTACCTAATTAATCATTTCAACACTAAAACGCATTTCGGAATTTCGGTTGACATTTCATGAGTTAGCCCACCTACTATACCTCTGAGAAATCGCCCTCACGACTGCCATTCGTATCAGTGTATCGATAAGTCCCTTTCCTTACATCTAGCCTCCGGGACGATTGAACTTTGGAAAAGGTTGGCGAATCTGAGTGCGATCGCTGAGTGATAGGGCATCTGACGCCATCTCGGGGGGTGGGACTTTCGATCCAGTCCCTCAGCAATCATTGTCTGACCATACGTCCGTTGAAGTTAACATCCAAGCAGCTGCTAATTGCTAAAAATCCGGCATTTTGAACCGTTTGAGCTTGTGAAAGCATCTTCACAAAAGTCAGTGTGCAAGCCACTCAAATCAATGGGAAAAGTGCATATTGAGCAAGCAGTCATTTTTTGACGAGTTCAGTTTTTGCAGCCGACCGCAGTTGTCGCATTCAAAAGCCAGCATTCTGTTGTGTTTGCAATAGCAGGGGATTGTGCTGCATGATGTTCATTCCTACAACCCCGCAAACATGGAAAACGCATTTCAAAATACTAGTCGAGATTTCATTATTGACTGTATTTTTGGTTGCGAGACACTACTGCCAAGCTAACCAGAAAACACTTGATGATGTCAGTTAAATAATTATTTTGCAGTAACGAAGTCAGCTGGTAGCCAAACTCGAGGCTTGCAGTAATGGGCGTGTGTGCAGACGATTTCAATGGTAGAAACAAATCGGACTTCAAATAATTCGAAAGCAAAAAGCTTATTGTCCGAAAAATTAAACTAACTCCTGTCATCGTAACTTATTGGGTCAAGCAATTACAAGTGCGGGTCATTGGTCACGCCACATTTTCTTTCGTGAGTGCATATGGATAAAGGAGATTGTATTTTCTATGCGCCCTGAAAACTTTAAGGGGAGCATTAAGAACTTCACGAATGTAAACAAAACTATTAGGAACATTTGAAGGAATGCAATATAGTCTATTTTAAAACGACTAAACTAATGCTTTATTCGAAATTTTAGACAAAGTGATTAGAAAGTGCAATATAACACAAATGAGGGAAACGCCTATAAGTTCTCGAAATACGGCTGTTAATCTGTCCAGTAGTTCGGTATGAAAGTATGAAATAAATCCTCCACTCTGTACATTATCATAATCAGGGCCGTACAGTTTAGCTACATATTAGACTATTGTTCCCTGCTAGCACACGTTCCCGTCTTGAAGACTGGACTGCATTGGAATGGGCGGGGTTTTGATCTGATCTCCGAGATCGCCCTTCTTTAATTTTCACTACAACTGATTAATAATACTGCAAGCCTTTTTGCAGAACAGGTAGCCTGAGTACGCTCCTTGCCTAAATCAAACCGTATAAACCATTGCACGGGCAAACCGCTTTCCGTTACTTGTTCTGGGGGCGACTAGAGTTAACTGGGTCATCTGTTTAAATCCCGGCCTTTAATCCTGCAGTCTGGACGAGAACAGACCAGAAGAAAGGACGATCCAAATTTGTAAATCACATAAGTAAAACTGTATTAGTTACAGTATATAATGCGAACCACGAAGTATAATGGAATTCGTGAAAATACTGTCCAATTTACCTCAGCCCTTGAAGCAGCCACGTGCTAGCAAGGTTGCTATAAATATTAATCAATTAAGGTGATAGTTGGACAATCGACGTTTTCGCCAAGTTAAACCGAGTGAAACAGCTATTTTTTTCTAACCAACGCAGAACTTTAAAGAACAAAACAAAAACGTATCGTCTTAGTCGTACCTAAAGCGGAGATTGCAACTTTAAAAGTCACTGTTACTTGATTGGTTATTGCTATTTCAAAGCCTTACATGCTGGACAGAAAGAGGTGCCTGATGCCTGGCCCTAATAATTGGAGATATTTTGACTCTAAGAGGAGTATACATCTCTACTTCCTTTGAACACTGTAGGGATCATTAAAAAATGAAAGGCAGAAGTGGCGAGCAACGAGGTGAAAAGGTAAAACTAACGTTCCGCCATGATGACAGTGTAGTTTCTTCATATTATCCGTCAATCTATAGAAGCCGTTCATGGAGGGATCCAGTTCGTAGGGAATGCAAAGGCGAGCATTACTAATGCGACCAGCCACACGCCCAACTATGGCCCCGTGAAAGGGTTTGTTTATCTCGTAACCGCTAACGTCCGGATAACCGAGAACCACATCGGCCAAAGTGAGGGACGTCGTCTTCTTGCCGTTCGTGTCCGTGTGGCCAGGGATCCACAGCTGATGGAGGACTGCACCGTAGTTGAGGAAGACGGCTCTCACTCCGCTCCATACTTCACCATCGCTGCCCGAGGCCAATTTTTCTGGGAGTTTCGGCCTTATGGTTATCTTTTTCACGGGAGTGCCCTTCGCTGTTTTTCCGAAATCTTCCATTGTCGAGCGGTTTCCGTTAGTTCTGACGCAGAGGCCTTAAACCGGCAGCAGCTGATGCAACCACCAATCGCGATCGAATGTTCAAGCACAGCGTTCATTGGTCAGGGGGCGGATGGCCCTGACTGATCGGCGGCGCTGCTAATACTGCCGCGCTGCTACGCTGGAGACAACTAGTCGAAACGGTATTTGCCTTGCATTTACTATAGGTCACGTCGGTCAGACGTTTAAGATAATTTAGGGCTTTTCTGGACTGGGTACGTGCTGTAATTTGTTTGGGACACTATATATTTGGAGGGGGGTCATCAACAGAGTAATAACATTATTTTCTTAAATCCGGAAATCGGTTTATGCACATTATTCTTTTGGGCACCTTTTCCCGGAGAAAAGAGGAATACGGTCATGGTTCTGAGGTCGGCAGTAGGTAAGGCAACCACCCAGTGCCGTGATCCCCCATTCAACAGCCAACAGTCCAAATACGTTCTGGGAGGGATACTTGAAAGCAGATTATAGCGGTTAGGCGTAATCTGGTATAAGAGCCGAGAGCAGGTGCGTCTAATGCTAGGAAGAAGGAGGCGAACTAACGATTTTTCGCCGCGGATTGAATAATGTGATCCCATCCCTTCCATAGTTTGGACTCCCCTCGTCCCATTGTCCCTACCTCTGAATTGCGCGTATTCAATTTTTTAATGACTCAGCTGGCGAGACAAAGGCCTTGTTTCAAAAACAATTGTCTGGTTTTCATCAGGTGTTCTTATTTAACCAGATTGTTCCAGTCTGAATTACATAAGGGGTCTTCACTTAGCCGTACGCTATAAAATATGAGAGTGAAATATAATTTAAATGAACTTGTCCGACAAAAACGAGCAAGT
>CACRXP010001629.1:1184-40736 GCA_902702965.1 Spirometra erinaceieuropaei | reverse complement strand
CGACGGACCAGGATTTCACTAAAGCTACAAAGGAGGGCTCAGATATGAACTGCGTGGGAGTGCCATAAAGGCCACATCAAGAAGGAGCCATTGCGGCCTGACTCTCCGTCTTGAGAGGGGAACCGACTTATTCAGTCAGTTGACAACCTTCGAAGCCACGGATTTTAGCGCACTGTGAATTTTTAAAGGCACGTCAAATTGTTTAAATTGAGGAAAATGTACTGAGAGAGTCGACCGTACTCTCCCTTCCCTCTCCCAGACACCAGTCAACTGGTGCGAGGATTGGGCGCAGTGGGTGACAGAGCTTGACGGGCTGCTTGCGCGTACAACACACACGACCTGTTTCCCTGTGCAACACACCGGAGTTTCACGGAAAGGGGTTAGATGGATCGGATCTCTCCTGAGAGAGTGTCATGAAGGCATAGTTAAGGAGGAGTCGTTGAGTCGGGCTCTCAGTCCACCGGTCGGTCACCCGACACAAGCACACACTGGGCTGACTGCCAGGCCTGAGTTGAATCATCATCGCGTCGTTCTGTCTTTTGGCGGCCGCTCCATAATAAGGTTTTTCCGCTACCCACCTCCTCAAACAACCTTTTTCGTGTAAAAAGGTTTCGCTGAGAACAGCGATGTTCATCTTGTGACGTACTAGTTCTCGAGCGATTGGCGCTATCCTTCTACCGTCCGTTTGCTATGCGAGTTGTCCATGAGAGCATGACCATCCAGGCTGTTAGGGAGAACGGACGCTCTCTGGCGGCCGCCTGTTGTGTGGGGCAGGGGCGAGGACGTGGTTTGTTGTTTTGTTTGATTTTTCGACCGTGAGTTGTACATCTGCGACCCGCGATCCGCGTGCAGATTACTTCATCCTAGCATTTGCTTAAGGGTTTATTTGAAAGCCATTGTTATCCTTGGTAGAGTAAGCAGAGCTGTCCATAAATAAGGCTGCTTAGTTATCCCAGGCAACTGCCGAATTCTGCTGAGTCATGGCTTGGTTTAGCGGGATAGCGACCCGAATTAGAGTGGGCCTTCTGCAGCATTGTATGTTGTCCTCTCCGCAGGACTTTTTAGAAGTGGGGAGAGAGAAATGGGAACAGGGGCAGAATTACCGGGCGTGGGGACATACAAGACATCGAATTCCCTTATTTAGTTTGGCCCACTGATCGAGGCGGTTACCGTGTTGTGGCTGATAGTCACAGTCTACCTTATAGAAGCCCTACATGAGAGTTAGGTTCTGGTTATGGGCCGTGCAGAGCAGTCAACACTGGCAAACCTACACGATTTGTCCACTAATTAGACATCCCTACACCCTACTCAATCACATACTAACTGTGACACTGAAATAGCGCGTTTTTACGCATTCTCATGTGTGTTGATCAACGAACTCCGGCTGCGCGAATAGTCGTATGTTTTCATCATTACGTTTATTAAAACACTGGCTCGTGACGCATGTAGTTTCGAAAAGGCTAGTGTTGCCTGTTTCCCAAAAGTCTGACATGATTGTATGGTCGTGGTCTTCGCCATAATCTGGAAATCATTGCTATCTCAGACATGGCAAATTGTGATTTTCAACAACTATGGCGCAGTCGGTCATATAAATAGTGGGAAACCAGAGCGTTGCCGGCCCACTGAGACGCAGTAAATGGAGCCTGAGACAGGGTTTCGTACCTGAAGCACTGGTGCAGATTGTTGATCGAACAGCATCACTAACGTCTGCGGACAAAAATGGGGCAGTAACACAGTCGAGTGGAACATTGATATAAACGAATACTTAGACCCTAGGTGAGTAAACAAGTGACGTTGCTCTGCGTCTTCATCTGCCTGTAATAATTAAAGTACCTTGAACTCATGCAATATACTTCCATTCAGGAGTCATCACATTATGTGATAAATGGGGTTGACTGCACACCTTCCACTAGGAGTTGGAAGCACATTGCGGGGAGGCAAAAAATAGACTAATTGCACTACAATTCATTCGGAGTCTGTTAGCAACGCACGTGTAGGCATGAGATCCCTCCAAGCCAAACAAACGGTTAAGGACAAGTTACATTATAACCACAGAAATAGACGGAGTCTGACAAGACTGTCCAGATATTAGCAAGATGTCGATTTCGTTCCTCGTTTACTACGTCTTTGGCGATCAGCTTCGTTTAGCGATTTGAATTGAAGATCTTGCTATGGACAATGATGTTCGTGCGTCGCTGCCACGAGGTGAAGCCTCATAATTATCGTATCCTCCATTCTTTTGTCATGCCAACCATATCAGAGATTCTTATAAATAGTGAAGAAACAGTGCGTTTTGCCATTGCTGGCAGATCGCCTAAAGCATGTAGAAACCCGGTTGCCTTCGGGTATGCTGGACGCCGTAGTTGCGTTAGCGACCATGCTACCGCGAATACACTGAGAGCTCGGCATTCAAACGTGACGTCCCTTAATGTTTGTTCGATACTCCGTGAGTTATACCAAAGTATGCGGACACCGTAACCAACGGGACCGTGGAGATACTAAGACCGCAATGTCCTCTGCGATGGCAAGAAACGGCTGGATTCGTTTACCGAATCTACTGGCGTTGCAGGCAAGACAACTCTCAAAGAAACTGAAAGACTACTGCCGAGGGCGATAGTTGACCACGCAGCAGCAGTTAGAAGGAATGACACCAGCTCCCAAGTCGCGGTTCATTCGATGGGGCCCAATCACGCGTTCCGGTTTTAAAAGGCCGAAGTGCGTGCGAAGGGTAACAACCGCGTGAGCCACGGGCTGCTTGAGTCATAGTTTTGCAGACCTCGCTTGATTTGCAAGCGCAATGACCTCCGGCCTTCATATCCTTCCATGAGACCTTGTCTGGGGAATGCGCAGGCGAGCACTACTTCCAACGTCAGTGCCGACGAAACGCATGGCCCAGCAGTTATCACCCTAAGGACTAACACGAACAATGAAATTTCGGCAATCGAACAATTTTCGTACTATGAGCAACTATCAGCGATGAATGCCCGAACCACCCATTTCGATAGGAATGCAGTGACATAGCAACTAATCCCACAGAAGCTGAAACCCCTGCGCATGCATTGCACTAATCTGGTACTCGCTCCTATTATATGTTCTGAAAACGTCACGCAAATGAAATTCAAGTCCCGTTTATCGGGCGACCTTCTTCTCGGATCCCGAAACGTTTTTATAGAAATATTCGACAAGATTTCTAATTCCCTTGAATGTGTTCATCTCTAGTGGAATGACAAAAATATGGTTAATGTCTATGTGAATAGGTAAGAGGGATTTCCATCGCTGTTTTGGCGGCCTGAATATTCAGCGTCAGCTGGATTTTCGTTTGCCTTGCATGGCAGAAAATGAAGTATTTTTACTTATTTATAATCACAGATTTATCCTGAGAGATGTTACATACGTGAGTGGCGCCTCTGATATCATGTTGAGCCTGCGATTTGCCCGGATGTCTGACTCAAATCAATGAGCTGCCCAAACCATGTTATCTCTAAAATGGATATTTCAACCGACATCTGCTGACTCAGACAAAGTTGCAAAGGTAATTATGTCGAGGAAAGTGGTGGAAAATTGGGTGCGCTTATTCGCAAATTCACTCTGGTAATGCGAGGTTTCCGCCGTGCAACGGCATTTTCTCGTCACATTGTACACTCTGCCCATTCTTATTCACAGCCTCCTACACGGACACAGACCAGAGATTTGTGGGAGATTTTGAGAGATATTTAAACCATGTTAGCTGCAAGGTAATTCGCAACACCTTATCATACATAGGAAGATAAACTTTTGATGTATCTGGAGACGCTAAAGGTCACGGCTTGGACGGCTGCCAGTTGACGATATAGTCGACCCTACACATACCCTGGGAGCAGCTGACAATGAAACTTTCTTAATGCGACCTCTATGGCACTCTCATTTACCACGACAACTGAAGTCCCCTTAAATTAATCTTGACACGTTTGGAGTTACGAACCGGACTGTTTGTGGCACGCTCAGATTGGCTACCTCATTTTATCGAACGCTGTACCCACGTCCGCTTCTGGTCCTTTTTACTTTGCCCTGTCATCAGACTACGGTGGGTATAGAAGGGGGAGTGAGGGGACACGGTGCATGTCGGCTCCTCTATGAGCACCTTCATGCAAAAATCACGGTTGTGTCCAACATGTTGGGTAGTGGTTGTCCTCATCGTTCGCGAAAGCAAACTTTCCGTCTGGTTTCTACAGTCCAATTCACGAGTACCAGTAGATTCCGCACACGAAGACCACGGGTACAATTTCGGCACAGTCGGGACGGTTGACTAAGTCATCATCCCAGTGGTAAGGTGGGCGGCTATTGAACGACCACCCTGCCTGCGGCATATGTAGATTTACGCCACATATGAACATAAGGCCATACTCAAGAAACGTTGGCGAAGGGAGGGGCCTGTGTGACATAAACAAAAAAGTAGGTTGACTAGTTATGTCGGAAAATTATACCAGGTTTCAGTCAGAGCTATTTTAACCAACGTAACACAGGGAATACGATGACGGAAATCTGGATGATAATTTCCGGCCAAATCAATTCCAATACAACCACGGAAAAACTGTACCAAATTCTTGCAGGAAATCCTTGAAACACACAATTAAGCCTTAGGCGTTCGGGTAACGGTAATACCGCCTACCACACTAATTCTTGGAGGATATCTCGGGACAAATGATATTAAAACTTTTCAAATTTTGGTGGGCCTATGCTTTGTAATGCACATCATTACTGAAATCGGCAGGCTTCATATACTTATAAAAAGTGAGTTTACTCGTTTAATACCAATCTTCACGGTTTCGCCTCCACGACCTTTTTAAAAAGGGATATTTCTAATCCGTGCTCTAAAGCCCCTATTATTTACTTTACGTTTTCATTTAACTTCAAAGAGTTTATTGTATAGCGTTGGCTTCAAAAGAGACATCTGGACTTGTTTCAGATGGACTAGAGCTACTTCGTCAATGTAGGGAGGCAATTCATGAATCACGCAACCCACTGTTTGCACAATTAGTGATCCGCCTTCTGAAAGCCGAAGGCGCATGCGACTCCAGTTTCTGCAGACCGGTAGACAGCCATGTTCTTAAAGAATTTAAATGACAAACACATATCGTCTAACAAATAGTTTCCCTCCTCTCGAAAACCATCCGAGTTCTTGAGGCACAATCGTGCGGAGCAAATTGTACCTAACTGGGGTAGAGGCCTACAAGGAAAACGTACAGCTTAGCAGAACAATAAACTCAAGCACACGGACAAATGCACGCTAAGCAGCCATTGTTTTCTCGGGACGCATCTGAGATCTTATATCATTTTCGGGAAAAAATTTGTAGCTATTTAATATTTTAATCATTGGGGAAATAAATTAGGCACCCCTGACACTTGAATGCAAATGGTCATCGGGTACATTCTTATGGACAAATTCCGGCAAGATAAAATTGTTCTCATTGATGGTGCATGAAAGTGTCGTAAGCCGTGACACGCTTTCAGTTAAATGTCTTCACTCCTTATCAGCTGCGACCGTTTAAAACGCTGTAGATTTATCTTCCACATGCACTTGAGATCACCAGATGTTAATATCATGTTTTCCAAACAAACTGATTTCTCTCGGATG
Source organism: Spirometra erinaceieuropaei (assembly GCA_902702965.1). Taxonomy (NCBI): domain Eukaryota; kingdom Metazoa; phylum Platyhelminthes; class Cestoda; order Diphyllobothriidea; family Diphyllobothriidae; genus Spirometra; species Spirometra erinaceieuropaei. Next base: position 35,122 of record CACRXP010001629.1, on the reverse strand, counting down.
TGACAAAATGGGAAACTTAACTCAGTTCCATATGGACATGATATCCCATGAACACGAAAAGTCTCGAAGCAACTCATTCACCTTGATCACTTATCATTGTTCGTCAGGTCTACAAGTTTTGTGTTATATGAAGCCTGTCAAGGAAGGAGCCTATTAAGATGAGAAGTCTGTCAAAGGTTATATAACCCACTAGAGCAAGGTGGATTATGGACGAACGTAAGGGCTATGGGAATGGACAGAGGAAGAGGTCTACAGAAAATCATCGGGCAGAGTTGACAGGTGTGGAGTTTTACTTTTTTCCCTGGTTGAGCTTGCAGCATAGGTTTAGGTTCCGCAACTAGATACGGCAAAAATCGACGCTATTTACAAAAGCACGTAAGTGTACAAGGATAAAAACAATACCAAAATTCTAGTAACAGAATGAAGGTTTACAAATTTCTACGGCTAAAAGTAGTTTCTTCGGCACATTTAAATATGTATATGTTTTAAGTTTTGTCTTTTTCATTGCATCCGGACTGGGCAACTTTCTTAAGATGACAATTTTCAGCGAATTTTATAGCGGGAGTGCTATACTCGGAACAGAAGAGTTACCCATTTTAAGCTTTCAGCCTTAAGTTTCCCTGGAATATAATGCGTCTAATTCGAGCAAAAGCTTCAAGACAAACCGTTCCAGATACAATCGGAAATTTGATATAAATAGTTCAGTTGGACTTCATCAATTTCAGCTGGATAACCGCGCAACGGAGGCAAGCTGCCAACAAGGGGCCATCTAGATATGCATGTGGAGTTCATATACCAAAAAGCGCATAAAGGACGCTGTGAGGCTCACCGAAGAGCCGAACCCATCGCAGCTGTGTCACGCAGCGGTAGAATGTCGGCGAAACACTTGTCTGGACTTTATTTAGTGCCCATGTCGGAAGTAAGGTATAAATGCTTTTGGTACATGCATACATGTATGTGTTTCGGAATTCATATCAACTTTCACAAAGAACCTGAACAGTTTTTTTCTGGGGGGATTTGCTCAGTACGTTTATGTGAGAATTGAAAAGCTGAAATTTTAAAGTAAGAATATGTACCAGAAAGTACATTTGAACGCTATGAGGCATGCTGACGAGTCGCGTCATTAAGCAGCAGAATATGGGTGAAGCATGTGTCTAGGCTTTTAGCTGGTACCTGTGTTGTCAATACGGTGAATCATCCAACGTCTGTTTTTGGGCACGGCAACTATTCTAAATGTCTTTTGGGTCCATGCTTGCTGCGCAGGTCTGTGCACAAAAGTTTGCCACTTCTCTTATGTACACTCCTATTGTTGAGATACCCCGGGCGTTTTCGTTGATCATGAAGTCCTCTGCTGTTCCAAGTCTTAGCATGGAGGTCGGAAGTGCAGTACGTATGGTAGCATACTGAGTGGAGCAAAAGTTGTAGCTTCCAAAGTCCTCACGTTTTAGTAACTTAATGATTGCTTTGGTGTTCCGGTGTCGACAATATCACCCCGAGATGAAAGACAAGAAAGTTCAAGCATACTTTGGTCAGGAAGAATTATGCAGCGAAATATAAACCCAGCATTATGTGTTCTCATTGATACATACTAGCGTCTTCTATTTCGGGCGTCTAAAAGACACGACCCGTAGTGTTAAAAAGCTTCTGTGGGTGTGAATGAGACTTCTTTAAAAGATTTTACAACTTGACTGGTGCAGTAGACTGGGATTCCAACAATGCTTTGAAGCAATTGTAAAGCTCTATTTGCAGATTAAACATACCTGAAAATATTTTGGGACCAAAAGCGCAATATTGCCGTTTATCGTTCGCTTAAAAATAATATTTTCTCTTCATCTCAGCAGAAGTTTTCAGAGGTTGAGCAAGCTAAATATAATATTTTGAGCAGAGGCAAAATCAAGTGTTCATCTACGCAGAATATTTTGAATAAATCTGACAAGGCTTTATAGCCAATATCTGTTGTGTCGAGATTTTCCAGAGTCACTTTCCAAAAAAATCTTTCCGAAACGCATAACTAGTTTCGCCTATCGTCTTCCGTTTCATTAAAATTCTCATTTCACGCATGAGACAGCTTCAAAGGAAATGGAAAGATGCTCGCTTGCCGAACCTCCTACTCGTACGTTATTGAAACCTGAACGTTTCGTAAAGTTCGGAAACACTTTGACCACAGCACATGCAACTTTCGGTTGCAATTGCTATGCGGTAGTTGAAGAAGCAGAACATGCAACTTTGGAGCCTATGCTTTCGGTGGTGGATTGGGGGAAAACTTATAATTCAAATTTGCCCCACTAAATACCATGAGGTCCTATAGGTGAGTAATTCTGATTGCCAATATCTTAATAACGTCAACATATAATTAATTTTGCATTTATTTTACCAATCAAACTTTTTATTAACTTTGCGAACTATCAGTTCACCTAGCAATTTATAAATCCATAAGCTGGCATACCACCTCAAAAAGTACCGCTGCCGAAGATTATTCGCGAAAATAGAATGCAGTCTAAAAACACAAATATGTCAACGAAGGCTCGAGTTTTTAAGGACTGGAACGTGGGTTTTGACGAATCCCGGTCATGCGTCAAATTTCTTTCTTAAAATGTGCTTTTTAACTATAAATTTCATAAAGTTCATATGAGGCAGACGCCTTGTCAGGTCGTGCAATTAAAATGCAATGGCTATTGATGCTAATCTGAACGTATTCATTGTCTGACTTTGTTGTGGCTATATCGCCTCTACCTATTTCTTTTTTAATCCTGGTTTAATGTGCTTTTTATTCTTATTCCGAACTGCTTATTGGAACTCGCCCATCCGCTTTCATCGGAAACATCATCCACATTTATTTTTGCCAGTGATATATTTCTATTTCACCATTCTCTTATTTCGTCCATAGTTGATCAGCGCGCATTTACCGAGCCTTGTAAATTATTTCTTCCAAGTTATGCGACGATTCCCATGGAAACACTAAAGAGGTCAATTTCGGCGAACATGCTTTTTGACTAATAATCATCAGACCTTACAGTAAAACAAGCACATTAAGGCAAGACAGCAAAACAACCCCTCACAGCTAATAAGACGCTTTCAAACCAGCCGATTCCTTTAGAAATGTGTATCTCAATGTGAAAAGATGTTATCTTGAGATCTCTCGTCATTGTTTACTAATATTTTTCGCACGCGGACTATACAAACTTTAATCGATGAGGTTAGTTAGCTGAATTTCCGAATTGGACCACTGGTCGTATTCCTAAAGTAGCTGCTCTTTCGACGCCTATCGGAAGTTCAATAAAGATTACGTGACCAATTCTACGGCTAGATCAATGGAGAACCATGGCATTGGCAGCTCCGGCCCTCAGTAGATCAGCAAACGCAGTGGTCTCCCCCTACATATTCTGTGCTGAAACTGCCTGAGCAGAGCAATTAGCCACGCGTGGGGGGGCGCTTGCGACCAACGGTTCCAGTGTGAGTGAGCCAAACGGCTCAGTAACTATCACACGAAGAAGCAAAACGATGATAAAGTCACGCCATTAACGACTTGGATGCCGTTTAATAAGCAACCGTCGTATCAAATGCGACCCCCAGCGATGAACGCGGGAACCATTAATTATAGTAGGCATGTGGTTGCATGGAAACTGCGTCCTGTAAATATTGCACCACATGTGTCGTCTTCATCCTTGTCTGCCAGCCTCTATGATGACAGGTACAAGTAAGAATTCGGATGTCTGGCCACTAAACTTCTTGTCCTAGCGGTTGCCTCTCCTTCTGAACTGCTTCCTAGAACCTATCTCTTTGCTTCCATCAAAAAATGTCTGCTGAACACGGACGTACCGACGGCTGGAAAAAGGAGCTATTCTTCACATCGCTGTTTCGAGGGAACGCAACTAAAGAACTTCTAAAATGTTGCCTTAGCTTCGCTACTGCACGCATGCATCCAGCCGCCAAGGGTTGACTAATTCTCTCAGGTACGCTGCTCCTTCGTCCTGTTGGTAAGGACCGGCTGCCTTTGCAGACTTCTTCAATGTTCATCTAAGCCTGCACTTGCTCCTGTGAGACAGGCTATATTGGTCAAACAACTAAACGCCTATTCAAACGGGTAAGAGAACGCCATTCTTCCTAACTAAACAGAGGCCGGGAATAGTTCACATCTAACGCTATTATATTTTCAACCGTCTTCCCCATACCTACTGTCAAGTGTCCATTTTCAACTTTTGATACTCTACCGTATCTTTCTTGTGTTATTACACAGGTCTGGTTTTGAATATTCGGAACCGTACGTTCCTCGAAGTTCACTTCTTCATTTCTTAAAGGTTCATTGTCTAAGTATGTATTGCGCATCAGCTAAGGTTTTTATTCGCCAGGACTGAAATGTAAACGATATCACAAAAGATAGACTTAGGTAAGATTATATGAATTCCAGGAACTGCTAGGTGACAAAACAATATACTCTGCAAACCTGAATCATTGTCGGGGTTGTCAGAAGTCCTTGTCCTCCACAGCCTTGAGGTTAGACGCTGAAAGACAATTGACTTCCAGGACTGTCATCGATTCGGAATATAACATGTCAGCAACTCACTTTGCATTTTTTTATTAGAAGAGAAAGCTACTTGAAAAATAGTTGAGGAGGGGAGTTTATACAAGCAAACGCTGCCATTTTGGACAAAATAACAGTACCTGACATCGCCTTCCGGTCGTTGAGTATCAAGTCTAACGGTTTACCTTCGAGCTGCGGACCTTTTTTCTGTCGGTCTTAATTGAAAATGTTAACGACCATGCTCAGGGGTGGGGTGTTGACCTCGGTGTTTAGCCATCAAAAGGGTTCGGTTTGAGTCCCAGATTATTCTTATTCGGGGTTGCTTAAAGCCGACTGGCGTCAGCTAATACATTGGCTAGGTGTTCTTTCCGTATATATGTACGTAAGTGAAGTAATAAACAAAATTTCCATGAAATTCAATAGATTTAAATCTTTGTCGCATAAATTGTTGAGACTATCCCAGAGTGCGTCTCTAGAATTCAATTGACAAACGTTTTTAGTTCCTGAAATCCCGGCCTACTTTGAGTATACACACATATACTTTGAAACGGGTGCTGATGAATAATTCTCATTTCTAGACGTCCTTGAATATCGAAAGATTGATGGATTACTGTATATGTCAGTTTATCGCAAGGAAACATATTCAGAGTCGTCTGACCCGTCTGAGGGTTAAATCCTGTCTCCTATAAGCGAATTTCCGCCTACAGTTATTGCTCAGAGAAAGTTGTCGAACAGAAGTAAAAGCCTTCTAAATTATTTTCCATGTTCTAATCGGTGGATGAGACGCCAGGAGACCAAAAGAAAAAAGTGTTTCAATCGCTTCGCCTGCGCAGACGCCAAAACAATCAACTGGCGAACTCCTCCATGCGCAACAAAATTTAGCTGAGCTGAACGAAGGGCAGTTGAAAAAAACGAAAGACGTAAGGGGCGAACAAACCCGCAAATACCGAACGCATGCAGCTTGCAAATTCCAAGGACAGGGTTGGCAATCCAGATATATGCAAGATCCTGTGTTCTAGTTGAAATGCAATCAGACCGAGGAGTCCGGTTCCATCTGTATATATAAAAACAAATAGAGATGAAGAGACGATACCATTTATTCGAGGTGGCCACATGCACGTGATAGTTCGACCGTCGATTTCGACGATGTCCGCCGTGTGCTCCACAACAAAGGGGAGCAGGCACGGTGACTTACACGGTAATTAGTTTATAGTGCTAGCAGACTTGCGCAGCGTCTACTGCACTCCCTCTTCCCCACTCCTCACCTGGACCCGGTGTCAAGTCAGAGTAAAGAAGACTGGAGGCGGGACGACATGTGGATGGCACGGTCGAGCCCGCACCTTTGCGTTCTACTCCACACCCCCTAGTCCATGCAGCAAATGACCAGGTCTTCTGACCAACAACAGCAGCAACAACAACACCCTAACAGGGGTCAGAAGGATGAGGATAACTGGGCAGCTATGCCCACCACCTGTATACCCAGCGGGAGCGCAAGCGCACCTGCCGACAGGGAACCAGGTGTCAGGGAGCTGCCACCGCACACAGGCTGCGATGGTCATGGTTGCTGATACTGGCATAGCACACGCTTTCAGACCTTCTGACCTAGAAGGGCGACACGTGGTCCTGCATTTAGCTCGGACCCTCACCCTTCAGGCTAAGGTAAGCAAGCAGACGTCGACTGAGAGGCACTACCCATAAAGCACACGCGCTCTCCTCACAGGCATGAGTGTCACAGATCGCTTGAGAAGGGAAAGTGACAGCCTGGCATTCAGCCCACCAGTCCGCCACTCCACACAACACACAACAACTAGGCAGGCTGTGTGGACTGAGTTTGGGCGTCAGTGGGCTCTCTTCCGAACTACGACGCTCGACGCAACGTCTTCGTTTCATATCCCGATCACACATGCAGCAAGTGAGACGCATGGTGAGGGGGCCGAGACGCACACTTCCTACTTTCTTGGGAGGTCACAGTTGGGCGCTTGCGGTGGGTGATTTTGATGTGCGGTGGGATGCTGGTAAAGGAGAATGTGATGGTGTGGTGCAGCCGGCGGTTGGCTACTGCAGGTTTTCGTGGACGCGCATGCGGCCCAATAGACCCATGCGGTGGGTGAATGTGCGAGTGCAGTGTGGGCAGTGGAGGCGGATGCGACGAGTGTAGGCTGATGCTCCAGGCACTGATTCGCCAGTCTCTGCGCAATGTATTCGCAAGTGATCGACCAGGCCGATGCGTGAGGTGAATGCACGGGGACAGTGTGGACATGAGGAGTCGGCGATGTCGGTATCAGGTTCGATGATAGTAATGATGGAGCTGGTGGTGGTGGGCGTTGGGAGACGGCGTGTGGGTTGAGCTGAGTATGGTAGGTATACAAGATGTGCTGTGTGTGATGGAGCTAGTGGCGTTGAGCGTGCTGGGCGGCGGAGTGTGGGCGAGGCTGGGCATGGTGGGCATGCTGGATGTGCTAGGCGTGTCGAGGCTGCGGTCACTTTCGCTCTCGTGGATACGCATGTCTCGGTCGCCATTGCGGTGCTGCTAGTGGAGGTCGAACTGGTAGACAGGGAGTTGATTAGGCTTGGGATGGGAGAGTTGAGGAGTGTGGGAGATGTGCTAGGCGTGTCGACTGTGTGGTAAATTTCGTTGTCATGGATATGCATATGGCCGAATAGACCCATGCAGTGTATGAATGTGCGTGGACAATGTGCGACGAATTCGTAGGTGACGGACCAGACCGATACGTGCGGCGAATACGCGATTGCAATGGGGGAAGGGTGAAACCGAGTTCACATCCTTGATGATGGGGGTGGTAGTTGATGGGGCGCGAGGAGGACTCTGATTGGTGATGGAAGTCATCGCATCAGAATTGTGACCACCGCTGTTGAGGGAGGTCGTCATCGTGGACGCGACGGGGATTGGAGCAGAGGCTGTCTGGGGGCAGGCGCTGGGGTGGTCGGGCTGTTAATGCATTGGGCCAGATGTCGGACAAGGTCGATACGCGGGTCAAATGTTTGCTGACAGCTCGCGGATGTAGGGTGGGGTTAGAGGTTGGCGCACGGATCAGGGGCGCCTGAAACTTGCGATCTTCTCTTTCAAGTTTGGCAGCGACAATCCCACTGATTTTGTAGATTGCTGCCCCCGTCTTCACTGCTCTTCTTTAAACCGGCTTTTGAGATTCGGAAAGTCACTCCGTCGTCGATTTTTATGCAACATGTGAGTGTGCTGCTTAAGTAGGCAAAGGTGTCCACGGTTTTCAGTCGGGTACCGATAACGTGGATGCTCGGAGCACTGTATACAGCGTTGCGTGGCAGTCCATGCATGAACACCTTTTTGTCCGGGTCGATGGTGAGTCCGAAGTTAGCGCAGCCGGAGGCGAATAGGTACATGCTCCGTTGCATGCCTGCTTCAGTCATTGTGTTGAGTGTGCAGTCTTCGACGAAGAGCAGGTCATGAACAGTAGTCGTGGGAAAATGCTTGAGGCCTGCGTGCGCCCGCTGTTGAGGAGATGGCCGTCAGTTTTGCCGGCGATTCGGGTCCGAGGGTTTTTAATCGCGGTAGGCGTCCATCAGCATGGTTGAAAAGACGAGGGTGAAGAAGGTGAAGGATAGTACTCAGCCCTGTTTGACTTCGTTAGTTACTGCAAATACTTCTGAGACGGTCCCGTTTTCCGTGACGCGCGCCATTATCCTGTCTTGGGGCTGGCGCTCCATTTGCGTACACATATACAACAGTTCGGCCGTCGTGACCAACGATGTCCACCTTATGCTCCTCATCACGGTAAGAGTAGGGACGGCGACTTGCACGTGAGTTAGTTTAATGTGATAACAGACTTGCGCCGAACCTACCGCACACTCCTCCTGCGTCTGGGCCCAGTCAAAATTGGAGACGGTAGAGGACGCAGATGACTGGCACAGCGAAAACTCGCACCTAGGCGTACCACCACATCCCTAGTTCACAGTGTACACTGACCAGGACTTTATACACCAAGGACAAGATGGGGCGCCTTGGATCCCAATTGGCACGTGTGAGCCTGAATCTAGGCCTGCTGCCTCACTCCCAATGTTGACATTTGCTGTGGGTACGCATCCCCGATAGCGCCTGACGGTCTCCGATATAGTCCGTGTGTTGGTCCTACGCATCTACCGCGGGACCCGTTTTGGGGGCAAAAGAGGAACAACACATACACCGCCACGCGACAGCTCGACCGTCGTTGCCGATGATGTCCACCGTGTGCTCCATAGCAGGGTGCGTCAGGGACATCTGAGCCCGGTGTCATTGTCAAGTCAGGAAGGCTAGAAGCCGGAGAGGACGCAGGTGGCTGGCGCGGCCAAAGCGGTCCCTAACCGTGCCGTCACATCCGGCTCAGATCACACGGATTGCGAGTGCCATATTGGCCACAAGAAGAACCATTTCTGCCTGACCGTCGATCCGCCATCCAACCTCTTCACACAAACACACATTGGGCTGACTACGAGATCCGAGTTATCTGGTCAGATGGCAACCTTCCAGGCCACGGCTTTTAGCCCACCATGATAGTTTTAAGCGTGTCAGATTGTTTATTTTGAGGAAAATGCGCTGAGATACCGACCTCACGCTTCATTGTCATTTCCCAGCCCCAGTTAATTTCCGAGCCAGTCATTTGTCTGATGCGAGCAGTGGTCGCCGTGGCTAGCAGGGCTAGAGAGCTCGTCTGCGCCTGCCACATACACGAACCGCCTCCACCCCCCCTCCAATACACAACCACCATGGTCTAAAACAAACGTTGTGGATGGCATAGATTTCAATTATGTTAGAGCGCCGGAGACCAAGTTAAGAAGGAGCCATTACAGCCTATTCTCTGTTTACCAGTGGGCCACTCCGCGCAAAGACACACTGGGCTGACTGTGTGGTCTGAGTCCCATAGTGCTTTGATAACCATCCAAGCCATGACGCTTAGCGGATAGTGATGTTCTCAGGGTCGGATCACAGATGAGGCAGAGGAGCCACTTGGAGAGGTAGCCAAGTATTACACTTCCCACTTGCGTGAGAGGTGCCAATGATGTGCTTGTGTCGCGTTATGTTGAATATGGTCATGTGCATTGTAGGGGCTTGTGAGGAGATATGTGGTAGTGTGGTATAGTCGTTGGTGTTCTTCCGCAGGTTTTCTCCTAGGCACATGCGGCCTAGTGATGGCTGGATGGGGGCGGACAATGTAGATATTTGCGGTGGGTCCGGTAAGTGTGTGTTGATGTTTCTAACGTCGGTTCGCCAGCCTCTGTATGATGAATTCTCAAGTGACCGACCAGGCCGATGCGTAGTGTACATGTGAGGTGGCAGAGAACGCAGAATAAGTTGGGGCTGCAGAATCACTGGACTGATGAAGCTATTACTAATGGTCTTGCTGGTGGATGGGGAGTTGTTAGTGCTAGATGCGAGTGAGTTTTTGGGTACCTAGGGCGCGTTTGGCCTGTCGACATTGCGATTAGCTCCGCTTTCACGGGTGCGCATGTGACCTAATAGGTCCACACAGTGGGGGAATTTGCGTGTGTAGTGTGGGCAGTGTAGGTGTGTGCAGCGAGTGTATGTCGCGGCTCCGGACGCTGGTGTACCGGTCACAGTGCGATCGACTCATATTGGCCGACCAAACAGGTTTGTGAAGTGAGTGTGCGAACGTAATGACGGTAGGTTTGGATCGAGTCCTCGTTGCTGATGTTGGGGGTAGAGGTGGCGGAGGCAGTAACTGGCGGGACGTCAGATGTCGTGGCATTGGTGGTGGAAGTGTGAGAAGTGGTAGTGTTGGTGTAGCTGGCCAGTGTGTTTGACTCAAGAGGTGGGGCAGGAAGGATAGTGCCGGTTATCGGGAGCAACAGGGCGCCGGTAGTGTAGAATTCTTAGCTAGACGAGTGACGCCTATAAACCAAGTCAGATTTCGGTGTATACACGGTACCATTGATAGAATAAAGGTAATAATGAAAAACTTACAAATTCCAACCAAGACAAAGAATTCCTATGTGATTGTTCGAGAAAATCGAATTCCCAGCTCAAGGTCAGAATATAAAACTAGTTAATTAGAAGAACAACAATCATGCTCGAAAGAGGGTCACAAAAAGAGAAGGGGGAATGTCAGTGAGGGCCAAAAGTGGAAGCATTTTCTAAGAGGGCGTGGAGAATTTCAAACGCTGACCAACTGGATACAACAGGTAGTGATCATCGGTGCTGGGAGTGATTGACGTCGTGGGGTTTGAGGCAGGGGTAACAGTACGGCTGTTCGTGGATGGAGGAACTGACATTGCCAGGATGTTATTGCATTGCATCCGGAGGTGTCCAACGAAGTCGATTCGCGCGGAATGTGTGTTGGCGGCGTAGGCCTGCTGGAAGAGTTTGACCGCCAGCGTTGTGGTTCAGCGACGTTTGGGATTTGCGGGTCGTCCTTTTGTTGTTGACAGCAATTATCCACTTCGCTTCACAGATTACTGCGTCAGTCTTCACGACTAGGTAGCCCTTCAGCTAAGATGACGAGCGCAGCAGTGCATCGAAGTCACTACGGCAACATTTATTGACAACAGCGTAGGCGGCAGTAATGAGGACGCGCAAATTAATCCCGTGTGCGCAAAACTTCGCGCAGACCCGGTGGTTTTTAAGTACAGCGGTCACTTAGCAGCTTACCTGCTTTTGGGTGATACGATGATCTTTTCTCAAATTCACTAAGGATTCCATTTTATGATTACCTCGGATCGCTCATCGACCCAGACATCATTATATGATGAAAGCAACTTGATAATAAATAACGAAGATGTGAGTCTACCATCTGAATTTGTAGAATGAACTTCCCGCAAGTTTTTTTGAGTTCCCATTTCGATTACAGTGGTATCCGACTCGTGAAGCTGTAAGGTGTCTTTGGATACACTATGTGTGGCGGCTTTCTTCGACGTTTTTCCCCAAATAAGCGGGCTTATTACGTGACCAGGTAGAGTGGTGCTTTCAAAAACTCTCGTCTTTGGTTATGGCAACCGTGATGGTGTTTTCTGACAAAGAGAGTAGGCACCTGCTTAAGCTTTCTGGAGATTATGAGCCTCATTGCGGTCACACAAAGGCACGAAAACTGGTTAGTCGATGAGGAGGCCATATGTGTATAATTGCACAAATCCGAAAATCAAGCACTTTGTGCATCGCTCTTAATAGCATGCCAGAATTACTTTGGATTATTCGTCGAAAATTTTTGCAATCTTTATCTTCCCTATGGGAAGCTTGATAGTTGTTGCCAAAATTATGCCACATGTAGAGGACGTTTTCTCGTGTCCATTTTACTAACAGAATCGATCCTTACAGAGAAGGCGATATGCTTGAAAATTACGACGAAACGTTTTATCTATGAGGACTTGGTGATTTGTTTGAGTTGTGCATGAGCAAAGCAACATTTGGCAGAATTAGTTTGGAATGTTTGAGTGCTGAAAGAAATATGAAGTGTTGAAAATATGAAAACCGTTAGGTTCAGCCGTTTTACTATGTTTTCTTTAGAAGAGCCCATGAAAAAGCCAGTTTTCGACTAAAACCTTTGCATCCATATCCCGATCTCCAAAAAATTATTATGAAATGAAAATAAACTATCGTTTTTTCAGTTGCAAATGAATTATTTTGACCTATCAGATGGAAGTGTCGCTACTTAACAGTATAAAAGCTTAAGTCTCCATCCACTAATCCTCTAAATATCTCATCTAAAAGGCTTCTTTTAAAAGTAGCGATGTGTCTGATGGAGTTCTGCTCATATGTGTGACATGCGCCGTTTGAGTGAGATTGACCATTAAATTTGAGGAATGCAACACTTGGGTCTCAATGACGAATTTTGACTTGAATCTTCACACATTCTCTTGGTCTGTTTTCTCATACATGCAAGACAGTTTAGCTTACATGAGGGTAAATGGGGTGCTACCAAATGGATATAATAGACTATAGGCTATGCAGTGCGTGGTTTACGACTGAGCTAGAAAGTTTTACTACGTGTAAGCCGTGGCGGTTAAGGCCCTGTATGGGAATCACCCCTCAGTTGAGAAATATCGAATACCGCAGCTTATGACTTTTACCCTAGTCAGATATTACATTCAATGATTGTTGATCTTCCCTACGATTGCGTCTTTCAGTACACGAAGTACAAAAATATGCACAATGCTTGGTACCCAACCTGACTGTGTTTCTAAAATCCCTACATTGTTAATACAATGCCTTGTCGAAAAACATTGTGGGTTGCATTTATTTACAGCTTGCTATTCCTAAAAGTGGCAGTTACTATTTTCTACCAGACGGACGAATATGCTGCAGTACCGGCATAGCAAGCAATATATTGCTTTCTGATTCTCCCCGTAACAAGAAGAAACAGGACTTTTCAACAATTTGATCATCCCAGGAGGTATATTTATGCACGTATTTCCACTACTGTATGAGATTACCTTGCTGAACAGAAGCTGAAAGTGCCCTTCAGTCGGTTTTACGGAAATGTCAAAAATGACACGGGCGGGCACGCATGCACGTACGCAAACAGAGACCCACACATGCCGCCTGCTTCGAATGGGGATCAACTAATGCCCTGTAGACCTAAAAGCACGCTCTCCCCAAAGGTCCTTACCGAGCCTCCTATCGAAATTCGTATTTATATGTGTATTTGTGCCTGTTTGCGTTCGAATAAACGCACTCTTTCACGTCCGCACGCAGACAACATCACTGCCGGAAGCGCAGGCCCAAAAGGCGTAAGACAATGCCGCCCAGTGGCTGACGCAACCCGGCCAATCGGGGCTCGTCGTCGGCCTATTACGCAATCCAGCAGCGCATGCTAGACAGATGGTGAGGTGGGGCCGATTACGACGATGGCCATGAGGATAATGCAAATTTTAATTCACGCGTGCAAGCAGTTAACCGAGTGTTTCAGTAGCGCGCCGGCCATCCTTCAGAGTGTTTTTACGCCTTCCACGTGAAATGCCCAGCTAGCCTAACACGGCTTGCTAACCACTCAGTTGGAATAGACACTAGAGGTGCAAAACCTTCCTGAGCACAAGTTTCAGTCCAATCTCTATTCCTATTCTGTCTTCCCCTCCTCGAACGCCGCTGATCCCACTGCAAGATGGATACGCACTTTTTTGCGGGACTCACTAAGTTTAAACTCGACGCCGGTAAACATAGGAGAGATGATGACTTTGCGGATCGGTTTAGCCACAACTTCACAACTCTCCTCCTAGTCATATTCACTCTGGTGGTGTCAGCAAGACAGTATATTGGCAAACCGATCGCCTGCTGGGTGCCCACGGAGTTCACGCGGGCTCAGGAGGAATACGCGGAGTCAGTGTGCTGGGTGACGAGCACATACTTTCTGCCGACTCGACAAAAAACGGTGCCTGAATCAACGGCAGAACGTGAGGAAAGGAAACTGCTATACTACCAGTGGGTGCCCTTCGTGCTCATGATTCAGGCATTTCTTTTCAACTTCCCTTGCATTATTTGGAGATTATTCAACTGGCAGTCAGGAATACACGTGAGTTTGTCTTATTTCTGTTGTATCAGGCACTGAAGTATTTGTCCTCTCTTGCAAGCGTGTTTATCTGCGTAGCTTCTCTAAATAATATTTCTTGTCTATAGTTGTATGGGCGTTCAGTCAAAAAAGTATAGGTTGCTCCTATTCTTTGGATCGTCAGTATAACGTGACTTGTCTTTCTCAGTCATGTTATATAAGTGTGTCGCATGTTATTTCAATGTCAGTGGCGGTTCGTCATCAAATTTGAAACATAAATAAGTACAGGCATTAAGAAAACCAGAAAATACCTGGTGGAGGCACTGCCTCTGTCTGGAACAAAATTTTCCAAGTAAGGGAGCGCAAAGGGTTTAATATGATTGTTTACATTGACCTTGACCACACACGTATTCCGCTATGACTTCTCTCATAAACTTTCCTCTTTGGATTTAAAATATTTTTCTGATCACTGACTAGCATAAGAGAGGTATTAAAATATGCATATCATGTTTCGACGCGGACAATGGTCTTCGTTTCTATTTTACAACACTCAGCCTTTCCCATAGCTCGGTTGATTGATAGACTTATTAATCTGTGTATATATCAAAATTTTGGCTTCTATATTACAGCGAGTTGAGCAGAATAAAAATCCTATGTAAGCATACACACGTCCTTGATATATGTGTCATTAAAATAACTGTATCACACTGTATTTGGAGAATAATCCGCAATTTTGAAAACATAAGAAAAGTACAGGCGAAAACTTGGGAAATGGAATTGGCTGTGTGCGGATTCGCTATCATTATCACTAGACATACTCCAGTCACAAACCCTGGGAGGTCGACTATTCAAGACTGGGGAGCTACTGAGTTTTGCTTCAATACGAAGTATAAAAACATACTCCTATGTAGAATGAAACTTGAGGATCATCCAAACTACAAGACTTGCTTTTAGAAGCGCCGGAGATAGCAAGAGACAAGTGCAAGGACAGACACGTGAGGGATGTAAATTTACATGTAAATCGAGTGCTTTCGAATGAATTAGAGGTTATAGTATCTGAAGATCAGTGAGAGTACCGATCGGGAATTCCACAGTAATGTACAATATTTAAGACGCCTTCGTTGCAAATGTACTTTTAGAGGACAGCCAAGCAGAGGGCGGCTGAGTAACCAACAGTTGGCGAGATTTCTATGCGTTTTCTAGGTAACTATTAGAGAGCACTTCATTCTGTTCGGAAAAACATTAACTTTTTTACAAATACGACTTTAAATTCCACACTCAAAGTCAAAATATTCAAGAATGTAACCGGTATTCCAAAAGTCAAACCCAGTCTTTTGTTTTGTGACCAAAACTTCCTTTTTGCCATTGTTACATTTTAAATGGCATAATCTGGACAAAAACGAACTCACACAAACTAAGAACACAATGGAGTAAGCATGATCAAACGGAGAGTATCATAAAAAAACGGAATTTGCAAAACGCGGTTAGGTTTCGCATGGTGGATTTGATTAAAGTTGGTCAGGGAGTAAAATGGTTTGGGCAATCGTGCGAAAAGAAATAACAGGTTGCGGAAGCTTTTCGAGTGATGTATTGTACGCAGTATCACCCAGACCAAAAAAGTAGGTAAAATCAAGAATTGCTTTAGTGGAGGGAGACAGAGGATCATGTGGACTTCAAATCATTAAAATTTGAGTTTGGTCGCAAGACAAATTTGCACTAAGACATATTTCATTTGAAAAATGACAGGTCACAGCGCTTATCAACACTTGACATGTCCTACATGGTATGTAATGTGAATTATAATGGTACTAAGTGATCAAGGATGATAAATGACGGTCAACTTAGTATTTAGGCGACGCGCGCGCATTTAAGCCGTTAAAGTTTAAAAAGTTGCCGAATCTGCCCTGTCATAAAAGCATGCGTTTGGCATCAGGAATATACAATTGTAACATATCACTTTTTGCCAGTTGGCTGACATATTTTCTCATATCTGCATTACTAATTTTACTGGTCTTGTAAGCAGACCATAAGCATAAGTCAGCTTGAAATAAATTCTTGAAGTTCTCTCAGATATGCAAGATTCTAATTTAGGGACCTTCACGCAGGTCATGTTGATTAACAATGTTTTTCATAAAGTTGGCATTATCGGGGGAGATGATCGCACAAGGTTGAGTAATGCACGTTCTATGAGTTGACTTATTGTTACTTAGCATACAGCTATAGACTTGAATGAAGGACGAAATATGCGCAATTGCTTCTTACCTATAGATCCGGCATAGAGGGCATTACAAATAAGCCATATATGGTTAGTCCTGATCCCCACCGCTTTTTTGGCAAGGTATCGCAGTTAGTCCGTTTTTGGCGATTCGTACGAGAGCATACTTTGTGAGAGCCCAAGGCGATCTGAGTTGGCAGGAGGTTTCTGGACAATACACGCGGAGGTGTTAGTGGGCGATAAAGAGCGTGGGTGTAACACCACATATTCCGCATGTCGAAGTGAGGATCGATATGTGAAATCGCCTTTGTAAATCTGCCCTTTTCCCGATCAAACGTTGTAGGCAGATGCGTTTTGTCTTGAGAACAGCAAACACAACTACTTTCTTTAAGATTTCGTGCTGTTTTTAGCGCCGCATTTAAAAACGGAAAATCCTTTCTTCCCAAATTGAACAGTCCCACATTTAAGTGATGCCCTCGGGCACCAGACGAAAGAAGACTACAGTAGGTTTCCCTTATGATAAGAGATAAGACATTATAAATAAACCACATGGCTTGAAAGCGAACCGTGCATTGTTTAGCAAGAGATCACCAGATTCGTAGTCTGGGATCTCATTTCCACTTGAAGATATTTCTTATTGTTCTGTTTAGTAAAATAACTGCATGCTTCTTACATGCTATAAAATATATACTAGAAGAAGGACTAGCAAGAGTTGCTAAAGTTGTTGAGCCGAAGCTATCTGTTAAGAAACAAAATATTTAAATTAATTTAAATTTATGCCCGAAAATAATGAGAATTCTAGTTTGAAGGACACATTAACGAAAAAAATAATAGTACGCGTCAAGGTTCACAGAATGTGGACTAAAATTCTTAGTTGTGCTGCCTGAAAGTTGCTGCCTGAATGGAAAGTTGCTGCCTGAATGGGGTTGCATCGCATTTACACATAAAAATGGTGTTCGATAACAGTGGAGGTTGGAAGTGATTGCCCAAGGATAGCCGGAATATTTATTTAATGACATCATAATCCCTGATTAATCCGCACATATTAATACGGTAAGTTCTACATAAGCGCCTACCCAGTCGTATGGGCCACTTTTTCTGCGATTTTATTACTTTATTTTCTGTATTTTGAAGTCGACTCTCGGCATTTGCATGAATTCAGTCATGAATAAAAGTAGGGTGCACAGGATATGCATCTCTCATAAGACTTTAGTAGAATATAATGTAGTCAGAGCATCCTGAAGTTTAAAAATGGGGAATATTTCTTTGCAGAAAGTTAAACAGGTCCATCTAATAATGATACACAATTTGCGGCTTTACTTCTCGAATTTTGTACCATGCATATAAGCATTTACACCAAACAAATATTCGTAATGGTTTGGGGCTTTATAAAAAGTCCCTTACTTCTCACGGAAGAATGTAATAAATATTGATCATTTTTCGCACTTTTTGGATTGCATACTAGATTCTAAGATAGTAGGCCATAATAACAGTTGCACTATCTAAAAATGCCTTCAACCATTAACTTGAAGACTGAAATGTAGCGTTCCCTAAATTGTACTTTAGACAAGGATGTAAGCTCTAATAAGTGGACAAAAATATTTGGTCTGTCCTTTTTATAAAATGTGATTGGATCGACAAAGTCGTTTCGAAATAAAGGGAGCAGAGTGCACTTTTTTCTAATATGATACGCCGTCAAACGAAAGTTATACAGGTGACAGAAAGGCGGTTCTTCAAACTGGCATACCACCATGAGTACTCTTCCCGTTTACTCAGTTTTGCAACAGTACCTAAGAAATATTTTTGGTTGGGCAGGGATGGAAGGATTTCGATCAACGTTTCAAGAGTTTCGCAGTCAGTTTTAACTCACACATGTAGTGCCTTAGATCCCCACGGAGAATTTTATCCTCAACCATAAAAGAACTGACTGAATAGCAAATTACACAGACTGTACATACATTTTACACTCCTGCAGAATGTGAATTTGTATGTTATTTGTTTTGTGATATACAGAACGGCTTTGGGCATTAATAACAAACTGGACTGCAAACTGTTCTCGCGAAGTGTGCGAGTTAGGTAAACCCCGCTCCCGAGACGCATTTATACCCTGTCGACAATTAGATTGATCATTTCCCTTGTAATTGTACAGGCCTGATGAGGAATTACCGAAAGCATATGCTAGCCAATTGACTTTTCAAACCAAAAATAATATGAAAATTTGACTGTATTTAAACAAGTCAATCCAAATAGTACCTCTTTTAAATTAACGAAATATAAGAGCGGGCAACGTCCAGGCACAAAGGGGCCTGATGCACCGTTTTTATTCTTCAAAGTGCTACATGGGCAAAAAAGGAAAAACTTAACTTTATGTAAGTAACATTTTTCCACGAACGCAACTTAAGCGAAATACTTCACAATGCATGTTAAGTATGTTTTCTAATTTTCCAAGTGTAATATCCACTTCAGTAAAGGTGTTTTTCATAAACTGCAATCATTTGGGGAAAACAGTATCATGTTCTCTTCTTGAAAGTTTTGCATAGTTTCCGTTTCCTGTTATTATCACCGACGTAATTTGTCGATTTCGGTTTTGTATGCCAACTATGAATGTTTTGAATGCCTGGGAGAGATGGACGCTCAATTTCGAAGGTTTCATTCAAAAATCTCAGCAAAAATGGCTCCGTTCACAAATCATGCTCGAGCAATAACGTTTAGGTAAAAATGAGTATCTATTACGGGGACAGTTGAAGTCTCCGTTTTCCTACTTCGCTTTCTTTACACGCAAGGTATCGTGCCAGAAATGACAACACAAAATGCTGATATATCGGTGTACGGCAGGAGACATGACAGAAGCCACGGCGCATGAGCAAATGGAAATCGCAGCAATTGGTTCAGAACGGAGGGGATGGGCGGCATCATCCGGGACTCGATCAATAAATTGTTTGACCTTTGAGAAATGTCGCTCTATTATAATATCGACTGAAAAACACTAAAACATTGACAACAGAAGAGTGTCCTCGAAGGACTCGTTTTGAAAGTAACATATCTTTTCTGAGTAAAGTGGAAAAAAGCCGATGGACAATAATGAATTAAGGGGAATGCAGGCATTTATGAACCTCTATATAAGGGATAAAGGTGCTTGATAAGAACGCAAGCGACAAATGTAACGAAAACATTTACGAATTTTAGTGGAAAGGAGTTTAGTATGAAGCGTGAATGAAAGGATTGCGGACAGAGTAACACCAAGGCACCCAGAGAAGGATTCTTTGCTGAGAAGACTAAATATTCAATAGGGAAGGGGCTCGCAGCCGAAACACACGCTGAAATGACTGCTCATCTCAAGTAAAGGGCCATTTTTCAACGACCATGCAGAAACATGATCCAAGTCATTCCTCCAAAACTGGGGGTGAGTCTGATTTTTGAGAAGGCCATCTCGTCAGTATACTTAACACGCGGCGACCTCAGCTCAACAGTGCATGAAAGAAGAGGTGAGGTAATGGAATCGAACCTTCAGGGACTCCATAGTTATTGGGAGGAACAGAAGATTTCCACTTGACAGGCTGAATAAATTGAGTGCGGGAAGCAAAATAATCTCAAAACCAAGAAACAGCCCGGTCAGGAGATCCGCACGAGGATGCTAGAACAGGAGTGGATGTAGCGGGACAGTTTTGAAGGCAGAGGTCTATGGTCATGTGAATTTCTAACTTTTATTCTTTTCTATTAATCTTGTTATGTTGAGATGCAGTTAGGTGTAGATGGGGTCTGTAAGAGCTTATGCACGAGTTGCGTTTTCTTCATTAATTTAAGTATATGTTCTGTGAAAACACTCCTGTTGGGATTAAAAAGGCAGTTAGCAAACACATGTTTTCGGTGATTCATTATCAGGCCACTACAATTACATGGATAATGAAGTTGCACATGTTTCTTTTACCACTGATATAAAATGAAAACAATTTACTTGCTAAAACCTCGAACTTTTATATAGGAAAATTTTGGCTGGTTATGTATGGTGTATGAAAATATGAAGCAGCTTGGACGATCTACAAATCCAAATACGTTTTTAACGGTCGGTGCGCTCAATATTTTCTTTTTCTGGCATATTATCATGAATAGTAAAACCCCTTCCAGTGCATACGCCCTTTACCAATCTAGGAGTATTAAAAACCTTTAATAAATTTGTACATGCACAGAACTGTTTGCCGGTAACCATTTCTTTTATCCGAAGAGAAACATTTCAGGAATACTGTTTTCCTGATATCGTACTACCACAAATTTCCGTATTCCGATAGATCCTGAATCATGCCAAGTGCAAGGCATTTATTTACATCGGAATTACTCGGCACGCATAAATCCATTTTAATTCTACCATCGAACAATCATTATCGAAATACCCGACGGGGATTTGTCCAGGAAATGTTGGTTGCCCGAAAGACTTTTGTTAAACAAAGTCTACCTAGCTTTTCCGCGCCTCTTTTACACGAGTCCATGTTGGTTTACGTTAAAATAGTCAGTTTTAATGCAAAGACGTTGAAAAACAGTTGCTTTATGAGGCAGAAAATTTTTAACACTGCATTCAACTGTAGACACATTCTTTCATTGTAGTTCCTATTGAAGACAGGTAAGCCAAAAAGAAGGGTTTCCGAAGGTTAGAAAAAGAAAAAAGGGCATAATTCACTGTGTCTATGGTTCATACCTTCTTGCCGTCCAAATAAAGATTTCTTCCTGTACGATAAGGCTTTAAGTACACTTAAAACAATTGGGAATAAAGCGAATTGCAAATTTTTCTCGTGTTCGCAGAAACACGTTATAAATTCTCAAATACGTCGTCATTTGTCCATATGGCAATATTTCCCAGTATGCTTTTTTGAAATGAACTAGAGGAGATGGACCGTGGATGTGCTCCAGAATCAGACGATCATCAAAAGGACCAATTTTTCGAGAAGGGTTACTGGGCAAACGATGGGAGGTACAAGTTTAAGCCAATTTGAATATGTGTACTATTCTTTAGTTCAGATCGAAATAATCGGTTGAAAACTTCCAAAAACCGGAAATTCTTAATTAGTTAAAAAAGCCATTCACAGCGTATAAAGTTTACGGTTTAACTGAAT
Source organism: Spirometra erinaceieuropaei (assembly GCA_902702965.1). Taxonomy (NCBI): domain Eukaryota; kingdom Metazoa; phylum Platyhelminthes; class Cestoda; order Diphyllobothriidea; family Diphyllobothriidae; genus Spirometra; species Spirometra erinaceieuropaei. The sequence continues at coordinate 13,813 of CACRXP010001629.1, read as the reverse complement.
CGACTAATTGTTTACGAGAAAATGAAAGGGAAAAGTATAACAATAATAAGGTCGCGTGTCAAGACCCAAAATTAGTTATGCTAACAGCTTATTTATGATACGTCGTTGTGATTTGCATAACTCACATTAAGTGGGCAGATCACCTACCCATCAATTACCCTGGTGGAAAACGAGAACTACGATAACTAAGGACGACTGGCTACGCATGTCAAATCGTCATCCAGTAATGATGCTGTGCTGTTGGTGAACCACGTGCACGATAAGTGCGAGGCTCAGCAATTTCTGAAGATGAGTAACTGAATTCACTGCTTCAGGCTCCACATCACGAATGTATCTCGGCCGGTGAATGTCCTTACTTCAGCTACCTAGCTCTGGTCTCCCACAAGGACGCGGCGTGTGATTTGTACGAGAACGGGGTAGAATTTCGAAAGGAGGTTTTAAATTGTTAGAATGCTCGCCGTCCAACTAGTGTTTTGTAGCTCAGCTAGTCCCAGAACACGCCCAGCGCTGCTGCGTCAGAGCTAAAAGAAAGCCATATATTTTGCTTTGGTGTTTGTAAAGACAGCAGTACTTGTGTAACTTGCAGGAGAAAAAGGCGAATTGTCTCATTATACACCGCAACCGGTTTCGTCTCCTGCCTGCTTCGCTTATTCTTTTCATGGAAGAGACGAGAGAGGTTGATGTCGGTTTCATAGGAGTGACCTAACACTAATTTGACTCACGCGTTTCATTGCAACCGCCTACGGAGTGCTGAATCGTTCTGAGTTCCGTGAACGGAATATTAGTAACTTTGGGTCGGGTAAGGTAGTTTGCGAACCTCGAAGTCACTGTGCCACGTGCTCCTTGACATAAATGCTAGTTGTGCGCATGTGCACAAAAATTTTGCATCCCAAAAATGTGTTTAAAGTGCTATCTTGCATACTAGCCTATCCTGTCTTTAACTGGTTCAATCCACAGAAAGAAAGGCGGGCACACCATTCAAGGGTCAGATTTTGAAAAAACAGGCATGTAATGTGAATAAATGTGTCATCAGTAAGCCACCACTTCTGTAACCTGAATAGAGGTCACATCTTATCGAACATGTAATTAATTTCCGCTTCAAATGATCGCATATAAAAATAACTCAAAATGGGATACAACAAGAACACATGTGTTCAGTCATGACCAGCTGGAAAGCAAAACCAAACGTCAGATCTGCGACACTTCTAATGTGAGAATAATCTGGACGTTTTATGGTTAAAACGAGACGAAGGTTATTGTTTTTGTCCTTTTGATTTATGCTGTATAATGTAGTTAATGCGTACTTAACTAGCAGACGCACGAACAAGAGAATAACGCACCCACAGAAGTTAATGCAGCCAACGGATTTAGGTTGAAGATCTATATGACATTGCCTGCCTATTGAGCGTGCTTACTATCGGTAACCAGCAAGGGAAAACTAAGGAAGATCCATATTAGCCATCTGGATTTGCCCCAGCAGTATTAAGAATTTCCTTAACTCCTTAGAACACTGTCGTTTAGAGGTGTTATCAACTTGTTTCCATCGGTCCGTCCACTCAAATAATATTTCCGCATCAGCTAAATGGAGCAGAAGAAGTCAAGATTCCCTAAATTATGCAGTTTTATATAAAATGCCGTGGCTGCGTCACCTACAAAACAAACGGATCCATAGATTCTGACTCCGCAGACCATAATGTGAGCGCTTTCCTTCTCAAACGCTGACCTAACAGCAAGCTCAATCTTTTCAACCTTTCATTCGCCAAGAACAAACTTTATAAGTGATTATATTGGAATTTTCTGGCTGTATGCCGAGCTGCACTGTTTATCCAATGTCATGGGAGATCACACTCTTATAAATACTTAAGTTGAGGAAACTGCGAAATAAGCCGCTGGTAAATCGCAAAAGAAATAAATGATGACGTTTTATGGGATTGCTATGTCGATGGTTTTAATCATAATTTTAAGCTTTTTCATTTCCACTCGTGAACTGGGGCCAAAAAGCATTCTTTAAATTTCCTACTTTTGTGACATCATTGAGGTTGCTGTATCGATGAACGCCCCTGCCAACCTAATTCACTTATATACAAAATTCAACTCATAGAGCGTCAGTCTTATTTAGTGGTTCCGTTGGCCACCATCATAGTCTTTAAAAGAGTGTTTTGTAGATGTCGTAAACCACCAAAGCAGATAAAAAGAGTTCACCTGGTCAACATATTCTTCTGTGTGATATTTTGTGGCATCAATGCTGCGAAATCGATTGAGATTAATTTTTCTTGATTGTCGCATATGCTCGTTGTAGATGCGATAAAAAATAAGTCAAGCCACCTATTGCAACTGCTAATAATTACGTGAATTAGGTTCAACAAAACGCAAAAGGTCGAGATTATGATTTAAATTAGTATTTCCCTTACGGGAAACATGGTCTGTCAAGTAATTTCCAATTACATTAAACACACTACACGATCGATATTTAGTCTTTCCTGTCTTTCGATACTATGCAGTCCAGAACTTAGTAACGCCATATGCAAAGGGTTCATCTTTAACGAGCTTTTGGTTTCCTAAATACTCTTGACAATTTTTGACTTAGATAATTGCGATGATATGTGCAATCTTGTTCGATTGCCTCTTAATTTATTTACGTAAAATGGAAGAAACGTGACCAAAAGTTTCTTCGCCAACACTGATGATCTAATGTTTCAGATAATTCTGCAAATGCTGTCTTTTGTCCATTTTTATCTCCTGCTGCTTCCATTTGAGAAGACGTCCTTGTAACTCTTTCTATCGAAAAGGTGTCTATATGAAAGACATGCAGTAATCACACATAGTTATGTAGGGACAATCATTTTATACTCATTGTTCAGTATTACCTTGCTGAGGAAGATCCTTCCTGGTTTTAAAGTAACGTCATGCATACTTTCTCCCCCTAAAGCCAATAACACTGGTCCAAATCATTTTGCTTCCCGAAGTAAGGAACCTCCCCATTCCCTCTACGCTGCCGCTAATTTATTTTCTTAGTCGATCCATATGACTAGGTTTTTCTATAGAATATTTCAGAATAAATAAACTTGTGCTGCAAGTTACCCAGATTGGGGGGGGCAGGACGATTGGAAGACTGGGCGAATGAACATTATTTATGCAGAAGACAGGATTAATGCACCTTTTGGATTGCGCGTCGGTGTTCCGTCCGCGGCGTCTGCTAGTCTGCCATTCTGCGCGAGTACACAGGGCAGAAAGGCGGTTTCCAGATTTCACGCGCGCAGCCCGCTGTTTTCCCGTGGCAAGCAAGTAGGCGCAAAAAGAACCTCCGGAGGACAACGAACGTAAGCATAAGATTTATTTCTCGAGGAAAACGGAATACAATACCGCCAGTTTTCAACAGCGTCCTCTCGCAGTTTGCGTGGTGAGGTCCATGCATGCTTGGTAATGCCGTATGAGGAAACTATTTCTCGGAGACAAAAGCAGCGACGCGTTTATTTTTCTCCACATCTCCGTGTTTGGCAAATGGATTGCCTCTGAAAAATTTTCTGGGTCAGAGAAGTCAATTGGCGGCCTGTCGTGTAGTATGATTATGTATCAGAATCCGCAATTACTTGTCTGTTTCAGAACCAGAAAACGCGCTGCTGCAGCATAATCACTAACTGCTGCGAAAGCACAAAGATTAGAAGGAAAGTGAATAAGACTTGAATAGTGTCTTCAGATATTTTAATGAATTATAGCCTATGGCGATACACCTAATCCGCAAAATTAAGTGGCTGAGATCTGCTCCGTGGATGCCTATTAGGCCAAGGTAAAGATGTAATTACACACCAACCAAAGTTTAAAAACAGCGTTTTCTGAATAAGTTCCTACTATAATCATGTCGACATCCAGAATTCGTAATTACCTGAAAATCTAAGACCTCCGTTAAACATATTATTTGCGCCCAATTCTAAACTTTTTGCGGCCCAAAATGTTCGTCAGTGTAGACGTCGACCGGTTTGATCTTAATACGGGACATGCGGGTCCCTATTTACCGTGGATCCTCGTTCTTATACTGTCGTAGTCGATCTGCTTGTGAAGAGTGATGATGGGATATGACAGAGCGAAAACGGCTAATGTGCCAGATGTGGTCATTCGAGTCCCAATTGTCATCACCGACATTCCTTCCGTGACATTTTTTGTTGTTGACTGACTACGGGTGCTCTAAAATGGAGGCTAGACAAAGGCCAATAGTCATCGGTGCTAACTTTCTTGAGGTGCTTACCTTTAGGTAGACTTTACGTTTAGTTAAAACATACCTGCTAGTTATAACCCAAGATACTAGAAGACGGACAATCGTTCATAGATCATAAGGCATTGTGCAATTATTTTGTTTCCTTGAGAAATTACTGAAACATGCCCGATTAACTCGCGCTTATTCTTTCGTTCCATAGGAGCTTTTACAAAACTTATTACCCGCGAGCATCAACAGCTGGCCAGATCTGGCCCAGCAGTTAGTATATAGGATCTCATCGCGAGCTATGTCAAAAATAAATAACCAACGTTAAAAGCAGGCAAATTTGCAAGTGGCCTTTTGCACGACGAATTCGCAAGTCGCCTGCATTTCTGCGAAACTGCTTTCACGGTCCTTTGTACTTTCGAATACGCTGATTGATCTATGGCTACGGTTAGCAACTTTGGTCCCCGGATGTCAATTAACAAGGGGAGTCTTATAACTGAGGATCTCTGACTGTTAGGGTGTTATCTGAGCATCTTTCAAATGTCCGTCATCATTTCAGAGGGTACTGTAAAAATTCTGGTGTCACTGTTTTGAAAGGCTGTCTGAATTCTGGAAAAATTGGCCAAATCATTCCTAGAAGGCAAACATATAGAAATGGCAGATCTGGGAAGTATTTAAGCATGGGACAACTTTAACCTTAATGAACACGATAAAAAAGAAACTTTTTATTTAGTAAGAACTGATATGGAAACTAATCAAACTTTGGTGGGGTACGGGCTTGACTACCAGAATGCCTCTGAAAGCAGCTGCCTGGTCACGTGGTCAGGGACATCAGGTACTAGCACGCAGAACAGAGAAAGCTCTTAGGGACGTTTCGAAGCTGAGAAATGATCAGACTAAGCATATAGCGGAAGCGACACCCAGCTGTAAAAAACAAGCCTGTCCTCTGCACAGTTTTCCCTGTAGGACCCATCCGACGCACCCTTCGCCCGACATAATGACTGATTCACCGATGCTGCTGTGCGGGTGCCGTCGGGAAGGCCACGCGCGTTCCCTCTGGTGTGTGCGCGCCGCCATCCCCCATGGCAGTCATGTTTGTCGGAGCGCGAATTTTGTGCATAGGAATGTAGGCACCGTCAACACGTCATATTTGTCCACGGCTGCAGTCGGCAAGCCGTAAGTTAGTTGTCTTCGGTCGGCTAATGAGTCAGAAATAGACGACGCTGGTAGACCGATGGTCAGTGAGAGGTTAATCCAGAAGAACTGGAGATCAGAGGAACAAGAAGCATACTGGCCTGAAGTTTCGGATTCTCAATCGAGCCCATCATCTGCGGCTGTCTCTGATTATGGGTTAGAGTGAGAATCCGAAAATTCAGGCCAGTAAATTTCTTGCCCCAGTAATCGTGTCTTCTTTTGAACTGTTTCCTGGAACCCGCCTGTTCGCATCTATCAGCAAGAGGTCAGTTGACTGTCACGCCTCCCGCTGTTGCCTTGCGCATGATAATCCTCTCGCTGTACGCCCTCAAATTTAGAAGTATGCCTTACCTGGACATCTTGCCGCTCCCGACTCGGAATCTATCATTTGCACCGCCGTTTTCCACTAGCATACGCATGTCTGTAGCCGTCGGACATTTTCGCCGACACACTTACTTTCCCTACAATCCCAGTGAAATCAGTAGACGAAGCACGACTTTCATATGTTAGGAACGGTATACTTTGGCTTGGGTTTTAAGTTTGATCTGTTAAGGGGATTTTGTTCTGAATGGCGCACGGCATTTGGGTGCGCACCTTTCGGATACGTGATCTTCTGTTATTTCCCTGACCGGTCTGTTTCCTCAATTCGATCACATCTGGCGAATCCGAGAGTCCTCAGTAAATGTTCATAGACATCCGCTGTCTCCTGAGAGTTCCCTGAGGCAATTCGTATGGTCCGTTCGTCAGCCACTTTGCTAGTAAGTTTTCACTCATCGGCAAAACCTATCTAGGCTGATGTTACGAGGGGTCGCTTTGGTAGTTCGGGATCATTAACGTGTTCGTTGGGCCTCCGTAAGCCGTTGTCAAGAGCATGCTGAGGAACGGAGAGTAGAAGAACGTCCACTAAGATAAATTAGTCTACCATTCCCTCAGCATCGTAAAGGTCACCATGAGGATGACTCCTTAGTGGGCTAAACGTGAACACTAGATAGCTCGTCATGTCTGAGGTAGACCCAAAGTTTGATATTTGCCCACTTTATTTAAGTTACCAATTAGAGAACTAAGGTTTACTCTTTTTCTGTCAGACCTGATGTGTGTTTGAAGATCTTCAGGTGACTAGCATTACTGAGGACAGCGAGCAAACACATAATCTATTTTCTCGATTCTGCTAGGGAATCGTGCAAGAAAACGGGGCGAAGTGTGCACTGGTCTCGCGTTTCCTAGGACGCGTGGCAGATGTGCTTCTGGTGGAGGAATGCTGCTGAAAGTACAGCTAAAGACTGCGGAAGAATTAACTTCAAAGCGTTGCATATGCAGAGGATGCAACACCATGCGGAAGGGTTTTGCGAGAAGGAGAGGTCCTCTTCGGCCTACAAAACTTATCTGATGTTACGTATCTTTTGTTGGGTATGCCTGATATCGAGTGTACAGAACTGTTGATTATCAGCCTACATTCAAAAAATAAGTGCTCTAGAGCCTGCGGAAAACTATGTTTTAGTGTAAAAGCCTCAGAGTTATTTATGTTTACAAAACGGTAACTATCTAGACGAAGTAAGGTACTGACTATGATGTTGGTTATCAATCATTCGTGAAGCACATTGCGAGTACCAATGAAGAGAACATATAATCTAAATTTTCCATCTATTTTGCATTGCATTATAGCCATACTTCTTGCTACGGCCACCATTTTTTCTAATTAGTCTTTTTCCCACTAGTATGTCCCGTTTCAAATACGCTGTGCTCTTTCTGTAGCATCTTGCTAACTGCAATCGAATACTGCTCTAGGTACTGAATGATCACTTATGCCTTTCAGAACACAATCATTTAAGCTAGACGATAAAAGAGATCTTACCCCTCTGTCCAGGCTCATGATTAGCCGGCCTGTATCGAATACGCCACATAGGAGTGGGAGCTAGAAAAGATACTGAGGCCGATTCAGCTCAGACGTAACCCTCAACTCCTCAACCCAAATAACCACATGCGTTTTTAAACTACCTCGACACAGTAGAGATCATGGCTTGAAAGGTTGTCGACTGACGGCAAAACCGGTCCTCCTGGAACTCTGGGACCCGTCTGCAATAGCATATCCCTAATGCGACCCTTTGGCACCCTCGTTTACAGAGGAATCAAAATCGCCCTAAACGAAGCTCGGTGAGGGTGGAGGCATGGACCAGGCCTGTCTGTGGCATGCGCAGACTGACCCCCAAATTTAGTTGAATGTTGCACCCACGCTCGCTTCTGGTCCTGCTTACCTTACTCTGTCCTCAGAATATGGTGTGTTGGGTAGAGGGATGAAAGCAGACACAGCATAACTCGTTTGCTATGAGCGATTTCATGCATAAGTCATGGTTGTGACCGCGACTTTTGGGCAGGGGCAGTCGCCATTACTAGCAGGCTAGAATTTTAGAGCAGGTCTCCGAGTGGGAAGACTGATCGCGGGTTCATGGGCCATTTTAGGTTAGGAAGCCTTAGAACAGCACCACTTCCGCCTTAGAGGTTTTCCCGTAGTTTGATCAGTTAGCGGTAAGAAAACTGATGTCATTTTTATTGACGATAGTGGAGTCCCGCGGATGTTAGCAAAAATCGATATTTTGTGCTTGAAAGCCCTGCCTACTTACTAGCAGTTGGTCGACTGCCTCTCGACAACATTAACGTCGCAAATAAGAACTTTTGTAAATAATGAATGACTGCCTAGCATAATATTAGTGATACGCAGTTTGACAGTCGCAAATCTGTTCAACTTCTGACGACTGTAAAGAAGGTTTTTATTCCAAAAGGGACAGAAAATTAAGATGTAACGCTGGGCAATCCGAAAAAGGTAGTACAGTAAGAGAACGAAAACTGTACTAATCTGTAATCACTTGCTCAGAACGGAAGATCCGAAAGTGTTAGCTAAGTTGATAACATTCGTAATTTGTTCAAAGATTTCTCGATGTCTCGCTGAGGTTGAAAATTGTCTGCATCTCAAGATAACTGCACCTACACAGCAAATAATCGACGAGCGTCCACCTATCATAATTATGTAGCTGTTACTTTGCTTAATCGGAGCCTCCACTAGTCCAGAGTTATTTTTTGATTTACTGTCATAAAACTACCTACTAATGTTCAGAGTCACATCAGTTTAACCGTAAGGAACGAAGATGCCCACCGCGTGTCCCAAAGAAAGGTGGGGTCAGGACGGTGACTTGCGCGTGAATTAGTTTATGGTGGTAGCACATTTGCGTGGCATCTGCTGCGCTCTGTCTTCCCTCATCCTTCTGATCATATATTTAAGTGCCTAAGGGCTATCGGGCCGCAGTTCAGTAGTTCCAGGCCAGGCGTTTGTATACTGACATATTTAACGAGTTAATGTTTGTCCAACAAGTCCATAAATGTATAAGGCGTTTGAGTACAAAGCGAATTGATTTTCTGAGTTCTGCAATGAGATCAGTGCAGGTGCTCGGACATTTGAATTCTACAAGCGTGCGCTTGCGAACATTCATTGTCAGGCCCACTAAGAGGTAGGGCGTCGAAAAAGGAAGACTGATCAAAAAGGACCAAGTTCGAGGCTAGTGTGAAAAAAAAAGGTTAAGGGTTATCTGCACCTGGGGAACAGGAGGGGGGAGGATTACTACCCAGTCTTCAGGTCAAGGAGAGGGAAAGAGTGTCACTAGGATGTGTTTGCGTTTCGTCACTATAACATGGTGGGACAGAATTCAGGCAGAAATACTTCGAGTTTAATTTGGGGAGGAGTAGCTAGAAGGCATGAATGAGCACAAGGTTGAGCTGGCTAACAGCATGGCCACCAACTCTGCCCCCGCATGCATGCGTTGGCGCAGGAAGTTATCGTCTCGCCGGCACCTCGTAGATGTTTCTATATGTCTGACTGATACCAGCTCCGGCCCACTGACCCTGGCGTTGGGAGCAGTGCTCGCCTGTGAGCTCCACGCGTGGCAAATTACTCCGCCTAGACCAAGTCCCATTACTTCCCTGTCCTTGACCCCGGGACTAGTTTGTAGTCCTTCGCCTCTGTTTGCCAAGTCCAGACGACCCTCAACCTTGTACCCCACCAAATTTTCGGTTGACCGTTTCGACTCTTTCTCCAGTTTTAGTTGCCCAATTGCTGCACAGGCCTGACGAAAATGTGCGTTTGTCTACAGAGAAAATGACCAAATAAACAAACATGTACAGTTATTGGCGTTTTTCACAGGTTGGCCCGTTGCAATCAGCGGAGTTTAAAAGTAAAGTTACTTAAGAGACTTCTTATCTGCACTATGCTTCCGAGACTTTCAGCCAAGTGTTCCGCTAACCTTCGGGGAGAAAAATACGTGGAGTCGGCTACAATTTACGCAACCGAGCTAGAGATGTAGACTCGATCACATATAAGCCATAATTGGTCGCCGTCATCGTCGACGATCATTAGCGGATCAATGCTGGCATACGCTTAAAGTCGACTGTATCAACAGAGACTTGCATAGTCTCCCCCCTGCACCACTCACGTTCTAGGGAAATTTAGAATAAATGGAGACTGTGAGAATTATGCAGACAATGGTGGAGAACGGTAAGGCCTTAGTCCTCAGCTTGCGAAACATAAAAAAAACAGTTTCAGCCAGATGAACAACTTGCCGGGAGCACCACTACGCAGTCAGCGAAGGAGCTAAGTATGCCTGAAGCTACTGCCTAGACCGAATTTATACGATAAGGAAGGGCATTTCATAAGCAAAACCATGGATGATTAATGAGAACCGTATACTGACAAAAAGGGGGCTATCGGAATAATAAATTCTGGCTTATTTGCAACCACTAGCCAGTGATACACCAAGTCCAGGATGCACGCCTCATATACATAACCATGCACAATTTGATGTCGAAAACAGTATTGCAGTGTGGTTACAGCAGTAACTGGCATGAAACCTGTTAGCAAATACAATTTTTCTATATAGACTCCTCTGACTTGGGGCGTCACTGCCAAACCAACCTGTTCTTTCCTTTAATCTTCGATAGCGAATAGCTCATTGTCAATTGCCGTCATTTCTAAAAAAGTTCTATTTTTGAAATTTAACTACCGTTAAGGACATCCGTATAAATATTTGCTTAACAAAATGCCTACAAGGTTCTTGGGCCTGGACAAAATAGCATGAAGTCCTATATATAGATATGTATGTATTGATATCTTAGGCGCCAAAACGTGTCCACATACCACACCGAGTATCTGAGGTACTTACATGGTAACACTAAATTTTTTACTGCTATGAAGCATTAAATATATTGAACGGTAGATTTAGCTTGGAAGTAATGTGTGCATAATGCAATTTGCAGTACTTTAAGTTGTGTCCCAAAACGTCTTCAATGGCTGAAAATTCATTCCCTATGTTTATTAATACTGCCGATTTTGAGTCTATTCTTCCATGTGGAGTTGTGGACAAGGATTTCGGTAAATGTGTCGCGAGGTCCGGCGAGTGGAGTGAAATTGCCTAACCGCCTAACAATAAGAGATATTCAGCCAACTATATCCGTTGGCATGATCAATTAATCATAGGGCCCATTAATCATTGCAAAGTACTTACAGTGGAGTGGCGCAATAATTGTTCTTCTGAGTAAAACGATTATCTTAAACACTACAAGGGGAAGACTGTAATCGTATCGTAATTTCTGACACTTCGAGCGGCAACAAGAAAGGCTTTGAAAATTGCGCTATTTAATCTCAGTTGGCTTATTCGTATCCGACCCATGCGCTGTACTCTGAAAGCTGTCGCAATCAACAACAGACAAAATCCGCCAAAACGACTTTTCGAAGGATCTCCGCGAAGCCTGCCCTACATGTTCCATTATCGTCCAATTTTCCCAGTAACTGATATGAAAATTCCTTATGACGCAACCGCTTGCAAGTAAACTATGCGGTCGACACTTCTGATATTAAATCTCGTTTTCGAAAATCGGTTCCCAAAAATACTATATTACTTTAAAGACCCCGATTTACCAAATGTCGATTCTAACTAAATTCAAATACTCATATATTTGTATGCTAGTATGATCAAAAAGTTGACTTTTAAACATATAGGTATATAAATTTTGCATATGAACCAGCTGCTTGGACTTATTGTCAGGAAAACAAAACTGTCTCACTAGTGATATGCTTTTCTGTGCATGCATGCCAACGGACTTTGTTTAAGTTGGAGCTGAATTCTTAGCACAGGAACAGTTGGTAAGAATTTTAAACGGCTACTTGTCGGGTTAGTACTTAAGCGGTTGTCCTCCGCCGAATCAGGGAATTAATTTGTGTTAACACATGGTGTTTGTAAATCTCTTATTTGAAATACAGTTTGACTAATCCAGTTTGTGGAGCAACCACCTTTCCCACTGCGATTATTGATCTCCCCTCTACGGTATTCGGCTGCAAATTGTATTATCGGTTTGATGAGGAATGCTCACGCTCCCATACGCTGCAGTACTTACCCATAACAAAGTCAATGGGTCTCGCTACTGCAATAGGCGTAAACATTGGCCGCTTATGTGACCAGTTCGACTACCACCCTGAGGTTGATCACTGTTGCCTGGGGTATATTAAAAGAGAAGGACCAGTCCAAAGCGGAATCAGGCTTTAAATTACTCAGAAAAATAAATATGAAAGACCCAAGTAGATGGTGGGATATAACAATTTTTCAGCTGTGATCAATTCTTATCATGTAGTGTCACTATATACGTTACCCTGAGTGTTCATAGTCAAATGTGAGAACTTGACAGAAGGTTTGCTTTTATTTCATTAGCGCAGCAGTGCGTACGCTAATAGCAGTCAGAATTTGAACCCAGCTCATCACGTGAGCGAAGGCAGTATTGAAGTTATAGCACCAAATCAAGGTGTTATTGGCCAAAACAGTCACTTCTGGACTCTCAGCAGAGTCTACTTTTGTGAGGCATCGAGAAAATGGATATTCGGTTTTCGGCTCGGAACTGAGGGCCTACAACCTATTTAAGTCATGTGATTAAGATAGATTTGTATATTTTACACACTTATGACCGAGTTTTCGCTACCTCAGCCGACTCATGTTCGTATTGCAGTAGCAAAGTCGATTCTCGATGATCAATCGGCTTGGGTTCCAAACCTGGACTTTGATTCTGATGGTTGGAGGACCACAGAAGAGTAACGGAAAATAAACTAGGAAAGATATTTTCGATGTTCCTAACTTTGCCTATAAGAGCTTTCCAAGGTAAACTAGATGCAGTCCAAGCCTCACAACCAGGAAGCGATTAGGGCGCA